>JAJOOO010007539.1:0-79549 GCA_029582685.1 Solanum piurae
AAATCAATTCAGATCCGGGGGCATAATTATAACCATGGGTTTTAACATTTAAAGTTAAAGCATCCAAAATATTAGCATCAGTCAAGGATAATTGCAGATTTGGTTGGGCATTAAAATAAACTGGACCATAGGCCACCGTAGATTCTATCGAACACATCAAAGATTGTCGAAAATTTAAATTTATCGAATCTCGTAGAGCAGCTAGGAAAGTCTCTGGTAACCCTTTAAGAGTTAAAGGTTTAAAAGCAATTTGAACCATACCAATATGCAAGAATTTATATTGAGATTTATACTTTATATCTAAAGTATGACCTGAAGCGAATTTCACCATATGAGTAGTTTTTTCAAAATATTTAGTAGGCACAAGACCTTCTTGAATGCAGCTTACATCTGCGCCACTATCAATCATGGCTATGTTAGTTATAGAGAAAGCACTATCAATTAATATAGTACATTTAACATACCATTTATGAGATGTAACAACCTGCATCATTCCTAAAAACATATTTTGTTTAGGATCAATATTTAAAGGGGTAGCAATAACTTCCACTTCATACTAAAGGATGGTGAATTAGAAAGACATTAATATTTTCATGAAGTAACATACACTCATCTTAATGCATTAAATGGATTACAAATTTTGATGAACTTTACACGTTGGAATATACACAAGTCCTAAATTTCAAAAACCAAAACCCCTCATTTCTTGGTTCTCCCCTTATTTTTTAATGATATGGGTCAGTAGAATTTTAAGTGGGTCGGGTAGAATTTAGCTAGATTCGTTTTTTATTAGGAGAAACTATTATTTTTGGTTAATTTAAATTTCAGTCATTAAAGTGTAACACCTCGAAAATTTCTAAGTTAAGACCCGGACCATTCTTTATTATTTACATGTAAGGTCGTATCAGGTGATTCTTAAATTGCCCATATGTGTAAAGGTCAGTTCTTTAGTGTGAGAATGAATTTGGATATGAATTAAGGTCACTAGAATCCCTTAGCACAAAGTTGAGTTGAAAACGTCTTTACCGATTAAGTTTTGATGTAAGATTCTACTTGGGTCAACTTCAAATGACCATATCTTTTAGAATGTAAGGAGTTAAGTGACTCATAACCTATCCAATTAAAGGTATTCGAGTCATTTTTTAAACGTCACTAAGTTTGCTTCACTCTGAGTTCTGCGTAAATAATTATAACTGATTTACTAGAGACAATCTAACCTGGCAGCAGCTCCGCGATGGCTCCGCGTTACAGGGTGAATACGGACCTCACTGTCCGCTGGAATAAAATCCCGACTTTCAGCTCTTTTTATTTATTTTGTAAGGGTATTTCTGTCCTAAAAACTTGTAGAAAGTCATCTAAATTACCCTAAACGTGTAGAAAATCCATTTTCATAATCCAAATGCACTCATTCACTCCTAAATTCCTACGCTCAAGAACTTCAAGAAATACTAAGGCTAGGGTTCATCTTCCAAGATTTTCCTTCAAGTTTCTTCATAAAAATTGTTCTTCTAGGTATGTAAGGCTAATCATAGTGTTGGACTAGTTCGTCCTCACGTCCTACATCTAAAAATTTAGTCAGTAAAAGTTAAATCTAGGGATTTTACTTAAGTTTTCATGAACTTCGAATTGACCTTTATTCCTTATTATTGAATTCTGATTCTTATTGATCCACTGGTATTTCGATGCTCTAGGTCTACTCCTCGAAAGCTCACTCACAATCTATGGCTGAATGAGTGTGATATATACCTCTTTGCTCAGCACGTGACTGTGTACCCCTAAAATGGAAGTTGCATGTCTTCACCCGCTCCCGGTTCATGGTGGAATCCATTGAGATTATAGTACTTCATGTATTTTGCTTCTTGAATTGTTGTTCATGTTTATTTTATCACACGAACTCTAATTGTTGAAAGTTGCTGCATAATTATTTTCATGCATTGACTTCTGAATTAAAGTAAATTCAAATATTTTAAGTTATAAGTTGAGAAAAGTTTTAAAGGGAATACTAATGGTTCCAAATGCACTACTTTGTATCAAGAAAAGTATTGCTAATTCAACAAGAACATAAACAGTTTCAGAAGAAGTTTCAGTTAGTAAAGTAAAAATTAGTTTTCCCTAAAGAGGGTCGTTTGAGTACTAACTCAACACAAATATTAATATGAGCATAATTTTATGTTTTGGGAGTAGTATTGAACACATATTTGAGTACGAGTATAGATGATGCTAACCCCATAACATGCGCCACTAGCGTAGATAGGATCATGTCGTTAGTTTGGACGACTACTCACTAGCCTCATTGAGGGATTTTTAAGATGGATCCATAAGTTAAATTTTGTTGTCATAAACTCTGGAAAAGTACAGGATGACTCTAACAACGTGGGCTAGACGTTGTATCATCACGAGGCTCATAGTGATGGTTGTTGGTTAGAGACTCCTCCGTAAAGTAAATTAAAATAAAGTATATATCTATATATATACCTTTCAGTTCAGTATTTACTATTATTACATTCCTACAGTAAGATCTTAAATGATTTCCATCATGATTTTTACTATATTTCACTTGAGTTACTTTCAACATTTCAGTTCAGTTATTTGTTTTATTCAACCCTATTACATACTCGTACATTTAATGTATTGATATCATTTGACCTGCATCATTTTTATGGTGTAGATTCAGGTACTTAGGATCATCAAGAAAAGTTTCGTTGAGATCACATCATCCACTCGTCAGATTTTGGTGATGCCTCCTCGCTTTTGGAGGACTCTAGTTTTAAGAGTTGTTAGTAGTAGCGCTTTGAGGTGTCGAGGGTGTTGTCCCGACACCTATCTTTATACAGTAGAGACTTCATACATAGACAATATTGGTCAGTCTTGCAGTATTTAGTTTCAGTTGTTTTATTTAAAACCTTATGTTTAATACTCATTATTTTCAGATAACTTTGAGATTCAATGAACCATTTTTAAACAATTCTTCATTTTTGATGCTTACACATGCTTGAGTTAGAATTCTGCTTAGTAGTCAGCTACGACACAGATTCACTTGGGGACCAACAATGGTTCTCGAGTTTCGATTACGTCCAGGGTGTAGGCTCGAAGCGTGACATAAAGGTTGTCACGTTATTAATGAAAAGATTAATTATTACTCTTAATGATTCCGTTGTTAAGTGAAAGGGTAATGTAGGTCCATATATGTGGATGGAAGGGTATTTTGGAGCCCAAAGGTGGAAGGAAGATATTTTTGTTCCATTCTCGATACTTGCAGGGTATTTTAGGATCTTCTTCGATAATTTAAAAATCAATTAAATTGATTTGATTTTAATCTTAATTATTACCATAATCGATCCGACACTTCTACCCTTGAAATTATACTATCTCAACTTCTATATGAGATAACGTATTACACTATTTATACTAAAATCGTGCGATGAAATAATTCTAAAACTTAACAATATTCATTAAATGCAAAATAAAAACAGAATATGTGCATTCATTTGCTTACTTGCCTCTGTTGCTTTGTATTTGTTACTTGGGGTTATTCCTTAGCAGGTCTCACTTATAGCAATTTCAATTTTTTTTTAAATTTTATTTGTTTGGTTTTGATTTGGCTTAAATTTTAAGAAACTTGAAAAAATAATTCTTCTAGTTCTAAACTAAAAATATGTAGAATTATGTTGGGAAAAACACGGACTAACACAAAAATATATATGGTCAAAATAATGGAAAACAATGACACGAATAATTTAAGAGAAAAAATCACCGGCCAAGAGGAGCAACTGATATCACTATTGTAAGTAATTTTGCACTATATAGTCACGAGTATAATATTCAAAATGACTACTACGTACTCAAAGAAAATAACACTCTTTTGATTTACCACCTTACTAAAATATCGCGCACACTTTACTTTTCTTCGCAGGAAATTTTTCTTGTGTAGTATATGAAATACCTCACTTTTCTCTCTAAATATTTTTTTCTCTCAATCTTGGTGTGTTCTACAAATGAGCTAATGAGCTCCATTTATAGAAGAAATTTGCAACTGCAATTTTCAACACCATTCACAATATGTTAAAGTTGTGCCACCAAAAATTTTCAATTGTGTTGTTTCTCAACATTTGCTGCCAACTACAAATTTTCCAACCTTTGACATTAGCATGCAACAATTATTGAAAATCAATAATGGGGATGGACCCACAAATCACCCCCTACAGTCCCATTCACTAGAAGGAAAGGTATATTTTCAAATATAGGCATGATGATAGAATCACATGCAAAAGTAAACTAGACGTTTACTAGAATAAATATCAGTTTGCATAACTGGTTGACCCACTTCACTTTTGTTTGCTAAAAATTGACAGTTGCCTCAGTCAATTTTGGGGAGCTACGTGTAGTTCACCGAATGACTTCGACGACTTAGTGATCTGGTTATTTGCTCGCCCTTTTGCCTTGAAATCTTTAATTTCCCCATTCATCTTTTCTATGTGATTTTTATATGATTATGAATAGATATTTAGGGTAGAAACGTGGAAAAATTGATCTGAATTAACGAAATATAAACTGGTTGATAAAAATTCTTGATATAAAGTAAATCTTCAATTTTTGCTTTCCGAATGACATAATTAACACCATTCAAATTAGTCATTCTACTTGTTTTGGCTTCCATTGCTTATCCCAAAAAATTATAGCTATTGTGAACCTATGCTCTGATGCCAGTTTGTTGGGAAAAAATACAGACCAACACAAAATATATATGGTCAAAATAATGGAAATAAAATGGAAAAACAATGACACCAAGGATTTTACGTGGAAACCCTTCTATACAAGAGAGAAACCACAGGCCAAGAGGAGTAACTGATATCACTATAGTAAGGAATTTTACATTGTATAGTCACGAGTATAATACTCAAAATGACTACTACACACTCAAAAGGAATAACTACTCTGTAGATTTACCACCTTACTAAAATGTCGCTCACACTCTATTTTTCTTGTATAATCTATAGAATACCTCACTTTGCTCTCTAAATGAATCTTTCTCTCTATCTTGGTGTGTTCTACAAATGAGCTAATTAATGAGCTCCTTTTATAGAAGAAATTTGCAGCTGCAATACTATTCAAAATATATTAAAGTTGTTCCACTGAAAGTTTTCAATTATTGTGTTTCTCAACATTTGCTGCCAACTGCAAATTTGCCAACTTTTGACATCTGCATTGAGCAATTATTTAAAATCAACAATGGGGTTGGACCCCACAAATCTCGCCCTCCAATCCCATTCACTGGAAGGAGGTATCTTCAAATATAGACATGATGATGGAATCACATGCAAAAGTAAACTAGAAGTTTACATCAGTTGAAATAACTGGTTGACCCACTTCACTTTTGTGTGCTGAAAATTGACAGTTGCCTCAGTCAATTTCGGTGAGCTACTTGTAATTCACCGAATGACTTTGACGGCTCACTGATCTGATTATTTGCTCACCCTTTTGCCTAGAATTCTTGACAGTTTCCCCATTAATGTTTTCTATGATATTTTTATGTGATTATAAATAGATTTTTAGGGTAGAAACGTGGAAAAAATGGCTTGAATTAAGAAATTAATTTTTTCTTGTATAGTCTATGGAGTACCTCACTTTTAGGAATGACAATGGGGCAAAGCGAATGCGAGGCGGGGTGGATTTAATGCTATGCAGCGTGGGGCGGGTGGAAAGTGGGGCGGTTTGAAGTGATTTTTTAAAAAACTAATGCGAGGCAGGGGTTGCGGGTATATGTGATTATATATGGGTTCGAACTTATTTTTAACTCTTTACATGTTATAAGAGTGATAGAACACTATTTTTTAAGATAATTTCTTGAAAGCTACTAAAATATACCAGATAGTAAATGAAATGGTTCAATAAAAAATAATACAATTTGTTACATGTTTTCCAATTGACCTCTAAACGGGTCTATGCGGGGCGGGGTGGGGCGGGTTGAAAATGAAAAAAATTGTTATGCAGGGTGGATTAAAAATTTAGCGGGTTAAGCTCTACCCGCGCCGCCCCCACCCCGCACCGCTCCATTGCCATATCCTACTCACTTTGCTCTCTAAATGATTTTTTTCTCTCTTTCTTGATGTGTTCTATAAATGAGCTAATGAGCTCCTTTTATAGAAGAAATTTACAATTGCAAATCTCAACACCATTCACAATATATCAAAATTGTGCCACCGAAAATTTTCAATTGTTTTGTTTCTCAACATTTGATGCCAAACTGCAAATTTGCCAACCTTTGACATTTACATGAAGCAATTGTTGAAAATCAACAATGGGGCTGGACCCCACAAATCATGTAGAAAATTAAACAGCCCCACAAATCAGAAATTTAAAATTTAAGAGTTATTAAAAAGATTAATATTTTTTGGAACGATCTTAAAAGAGAAATAAGATAAACAATCAGATTAAATTAATAGACTTCTTCTCCTCAAGTAAATATAAGTTCTACTATTATTTTTTTCTTATACAATGTAGATAGTATTTTGAAGGAAAAAATACTTTTAAAATTTGTAATTTTAAATATGTTATACCGGTTATTCGATTATCAAGCCTTTGAAATTTATAATTTTAAATATGTTATGATATTTATTGTGATCATATTTTTCTTTTTTTTTCGTTTCAATTTAAATATTTTTTTGTATCTAAATCATACAATTAGATTTACTTTTTTTTTTTCAAAGATATCGAATACTTTTGATAGTTATGATATTTATGTGATAATAAAAACTTATTAAGTTGTTATCAAAGATAAAACTACAAGTCTAAGTTGTATTACTTGTAAACTAAAAAATTATCCGCGCGTCGCGTGATGGTGAACTCCTTCAATAAGATTATTCATGATATTTTATTCATCCATTCCGAGAGTTATGAGTTCTTCTTTTATTCAAGGTCTCTTCAATTTTCCGTTGTTTTTGTTTTTATCATTATGTTCAAAACTTCAATTTCTTTGTGACTTTTATTCCCAAGTAATGAGATATTTATTTCTTTAGGGTGGTCTAATAAAGCTGGATTTATCATACCTGGAGGGATAATTTATTGACTCAATCCTTATAACTCAAACCCCAGACTTCTGAGTTAGAAGGAGAAAAATACTAACATGACAACTTCTGAACACTCTGAAGTCCCTTTTAGGACATCGTCCTAAAAATGGATCTTTTAAGCACTCTAAACTCTGCATATATCAAAATCATGTATTTTACCAGTTTGAGAATTGTAGTCTACATGACATCGATAGTCTAATGGTAAAACCAAGCTCATAACTAACATATCTTTACTTCAACCTAGCGGCCAAAAACAACAACAAACATGTACACTGCTCTGCCAAAGGAGCAAACAAAAACATGGCACAACAAATGCTAGTAGCACAAGTTTATTTAATTTAGTTATCTTCTCCTTCATGGCTACTTATCTTTAAAGGAAGAAAAATAATAATTTAATCATATCATATGAAAAAGTATATCCACATTTCTGAAAGCATAAAGGAATATTAATATATAATAGATGTAATTAACTTGCAAAGTATTAAGTGAAAAGACATAATCTATATATAACATCAAAATCAATCGATTTCTCATAAAATTTAAATGAACTTATTTTGTAAATTATTTCTAATGTGATTCTAATTCTATTTTCTCGACTGGTTTTAAGTTTCTAGTTTTGAAAATACTCTTTAAACTTTATTGTGTTGAGTTTGTGTCCCGAATCAATCGTCGGGGTTGGATTTCAAGATCGAATGTCAAAGATGAATCTTGTTTCGAAGGTTGGGTCTCGAGTTGGAGTCAGGTCCCGATTTGAAATTGAGTCTCGATTTAGATGCCGGGTTTAGATTCAGATGTCAATGTCGAATCAGGGTTTGGAAATCGTAAGTCGAGTGTCGATGTTAAGGTTGGATCAATAGACAAAAATTGAGCAACTACATCAATTAATACTAATAGAAAAGTAAACAATATAATTGCTCAATCACGCAAAAGCTTGGCCAAAATGGTTGCACACATAAATCAACCTTATTACATTGTTACACACATAAAGTAGGTAGCTTCATATATTACATAATCAAAGCCAAGCCATAAGAAACTGAAAGTTTCTTAGTAGTGGCAAGGTGAGTAACAATAGCAAGCATATTTTGCCCAGTAATATTTGTGACCCCATGGTTTGTACTTCTTACAGATACCATATTTAGCTCCATAGTAATGCTTGCAATGATAACTACATTTGTATGAGTATTGGCAAGGGCCATTCCACTTGTCACTTTTTTTCCAACAGTATTTGCCTTCTGCCATTTGTATTTCTATACAAATGAGAAAATTGAAAATTAATTATAAGAAAATAAACATTTTGAAAATTCATAATCTTAAGCAAATCATTATATTTGGTAGCTATAGAATCATGTAGACTCACCAGTTGCAGCAACAAGGAAGAGGCAAAATAGGAGGGCGAGAAAAGTAGTGTACTTTGCCATAACTCTTATTTTCTGTTGATTTCTTGGTGAAGAAACAAACAATTGAAATGATGGTATTTATAGTGTTGGAAACTCAAGTTGTCAACTTAATTCCATTTGATTTGTTCAAGGATTACGTTGTATGTTTGATTAATTAGTCATAAGAGATGGATAATTAAATTATGACACATCAAGTACAAAGAATTAGTCCAACACAATTAGCATTTCTTTACTTGTAAAGAATTTGAATTGATCAAAGATCCATTTGAGTGATAAAGTCTTCTACTAATTGATCAATTCTATGTCTCCACAAATTCCTTTTATGAGGTCACCACCCCTTTGTGTTAGGATATCAGAAAAGTCTTATTTAGAATGACTACTATTTTTCAAGAATAATTTTGAATGTGTTGAAATAGCTATAGTTAGTCTACATAGCTTCAATGTGATTCTTTATATGGAAGTGTTGATGGTCAAATATTATAAACTTTGTTCTTCAAAGCCAAACCAATTTACATTACCGATTCCTATTCTACTTGGACATAATTTCCTTTTCTTTTTTTTTCCTTTTTAAAAACAAATTTATATCACTACAGAGCATCTAGCGGCCTTTTATTAATATTAAAATAAATCCTCAACGTGAATAAGTACAAGCAAAGGGATCGGGTCTGAGGTCAGGGCCAACTCTCGAGTCAGAGTAAAGGACTGGGTTGGGGTCGGGTCGGATCTCAGATCTCGAATCTCGGGTTGGAGGTAGGTCGTGTCTCGGGTCGAGGTCGGGTATCAAGCTGGAGTCTCAGGTTGGGGTCTTTATTCTGGTGTCAATGTCAAATCAGGGTTCAAAAATTGAAAATTGAGTGTCGATGTCAAGGTTGGATCAAGGTTCGAGGTCGAGGTCAAGGCCAGGTCTTAGGTCGAGGTCGAGGTTGGGTCTCAGGTCGAAGTCAGTAATGGGCTAGGGTTAAGCTTTCAGATCTTGGATTGAGATTCAGGTCTTGGATCTACGTCAAATCTCTGGTGGGGGTCAGGTCTCGAGTCAAGGTCGGGGTCGGGATCTAGGGTTAAGGTTGGAGTTGGGTTTAGGTCTCGGTTGAGGTTTGGGTCAGGTCTCGGCTGGGGGTTGAAGTCAGAGTTAGTTCTTCGATCAAGGTTAGGCTCGACTCTTAGGTTGGGGTTCGAGTCAGATCTTGGGTCAAGGTTAGGGTCGAGTCTCAGGTAAGGGTTAGCATTGGGGTAAAATCTTGAGTTGGGGTTAGGTCTCGGGGTTGAGGTCTTGAGTCAAGGTCGGGTCTCAGGTCGGAGTAGAGTTGGATTTTGAGTCAAGATCAAGGTCAAGTCTCGGGGTGGGGTTTGGTCTTGGGTCGATTCTCAGGATCGGGGATAAATGCCATATCGATTATCGAAGTTGATTTCTCAGTCATAAATATTTTCCTAAAAAGTGTTTTTTGACTCTATATCTAATAATAAAAGATATTTTCTAAGAAAAATATTTTTTTAAACACCAATTATACACTAGAAAATATTTTATGAAGAATATTTTCCACTCACCAACCAAATAAGATAATAAGTTAGAAACCAATTTGTTTTACAAGAAACATTTATTAGAAAGATAATTTCATGGAAAACATTTTCATTTACACCAAACAAACCCCAAATTCTAAAACCTTAAAAGCGACATCTATGTTTGTAACACACCGTAACTAGAAAGAGCTAGAAAGAAGTTAAAAAACGGAAATAGTCATTTTTGGAAAGAATATAAAATCTGGAAAATTTGTTAAGTTTGTTAAGTGAATTTTTGGTCAACTTCAAACGACCATAACTCCTAGCTCAAGATGATTTAGGTGTTTTTCCAGATATTGTAGGAATTATCTTGGAATAATCTTTACAACGCCACCAAATTTGCGCGATTCTAAGTTTGTATGAGTGAGATATGCCCATTGGAAGTTGGGTTGTTCAAATAAGGAAATGTCCAATCAGGATTTTTGAAGGGCATTATGGTCTTTTCCTTACCCAATTATTTTATTTCATTTTTGGGTATTGGGGTCTAAACTGATCTTAGTCAGTTTACGCTTTTGGAAAAAGAGTTAGGGTTTTGAGAAAAGAGAAAAAAAGAAGAGAAAGGAGGAAAGGAAGCAAGAATCGTCAAGATCTTCAAGAATTGCTTGTGGATTTCGTCAAGGGGTGATCCCTACGAGGTATGTGAGATCACATAGCATTGGTTCCATTCATCCACGCGCCAAACATGTTTAATTCAGTGATTTTTGTCCTGAAAGAGTTAGAATTTGATATTCCTGAGTTGTGTTCTTGAATTGTTTCCATTCTTGAACTTACATGTGATTGATGGGTTTTCTTGAGACGTTTTAGCGATGTTAAGAGTTGTTTCGATTTAGATTCTAGAGTACATGTTTTAGGTATCTGAATCTAAGAAAGTATTGAGAAAAAGAATCGATTAAAAGCGATTTAGGATCAGAAAATGAGTAGAAAACTTATTCGGGTTTGCTTGGGCAGGGGCTGGCGCACGCCCCCGTAGAGACCGAGGGGCTGGCGCGGTACGCAAACAGTGTGACAGATTAGAGTCCCAGTACATTGGGGATAGCGCGGCGCGCCAAGGACGCGCCCGGATCGTCATTTTTCATCGTTTTGCCCGTTAAGTCCTTCTAAAGTGTACTAACACTTCCTACTGATTCTAACTACTCTAAATGACTTCTAAACGTCTATAAATCATCCAGAAACATGAATCATAACCTTGAATACATAAATTCAAATTCAAGGAAAGTTAAGAGCCAAGTCTAGGAAGTTCTTCGAGTCTTTTCAAGAAGTCTTTTGCAAATGCTTTTAACTTTGTTTTAAGACTTAAAGTTCAAGTCGAGTAAAGAGTAATGATTGAAGTTCATTTCTTCAAAGGTATATGGGGACTATGTATTCCCAAAGGGTTTAAAATATTTTCACTTTCAAACAAGAAAGGAGATCTCGATTATCAGAGAGCCTTTGAGCTAGTTTTCAGTAAAGAGTTTATGCATTCACAATTAAGCAAGAGAGGAAACTTTGATTTCAAGATAGCCTTTGAGCTAAGTTTTTGAGCAATTATCTCAAATCACAGAAAGAAGTATGTTTTTAAACATAAGAGCTAGTATCATATTTTGGGAGTAGTATTGAGCACCGTTATGGGGGAGAGTTTAGACAACTCACAACCCCCATAAACCATGTAGCCATCATGGGTAGAAAAAGGGTCATACTTTTTAGATGATTCCTTTAGTGCTTTTTAGCATAGACTAGTGGATCCACTTAGTAGTTCAGGTTCTATACCCTCGACAAGGTATAGGACGACCCTGGCAGCATGAGGCAAGATGATGTATCATCACAATAGTTCTTAAATGATGGTTGTCGGTTAGAGAAACTTCCACATAAGTAATTGTATTCTTATATACACAAATTATTTGCATTTTTACATACATTTCAGAGTTATATGTATCTTTGCATACACACAGAGTTGACATCATGTTTTTAAACAACTTTTCTTTATATTACACTTGTTTTAAACTGCTTTATATTGAAATGAGTTCAGTTATGTTGAGTTGAGTTGAGCCAAGTAAGTTATTTAGTTCCTTTCAAACTTAAGTCATGTTTAGCATTCCAACTCACATACTCGTACATTCAATGTACTGATGTCGGTTGGCCTGCATCTTCTTATGAAGCAGACACATGTAACCAAGATCAATATCCTGCGCATCGTTGATCTAGTTAAGCACTCAGAATCTTGTGGTGAGCCTCCTTTCTTCCGAAGGATCCCTTTTATTGCTTTCAGTTTTATTAGTTAGTTCATTAGGATGTCATGTGCTTGTCCCGACATCCATCTCAGTTGTTTAGAGGCTTCATAGATAGATAGTCAGATGTTAGTTCTTTAGTCTTTTCATTTCATTATCTTATGTTGTGACTTGAGTTTGCCTTAATGACCAGTTGAATGTTTCCTTTATAACATTCCAGTTTGTTTCATAGATGTATCTTTTTTTGAGTTAAGTCTTCCGCTGAGTAAGTAAGCCAGACCAAGGGTTTGCTTGGGGCCAACAATGGTTCTCGAGTGCCAGTCCCGCCCAGGGTGTAGGCTCGGGGAGTGACAAACTTGGTATCAGAGCACAGAGTTCAAGAGTCCTAGGGAGTCTATGAAGCTGTGTCTGTAGAGTCCTAGTTATCAGTGTGAAGCATGCCATATCTATAATTAGGAGGCTGGAACATTTAGGAATTCCTTCACTTCTTTCATATTCATTTAGTGCGATAGAGTGCATCTCTATAAAAGTATCTTTCTAACTCATGCTTACGCGTAACCGATTGTGAGCTGGCCTATGGTCGAGAGTGCCTTCATAAGGCGTTTCTTTCCTCGTGAGCTAAGAGAAGCAAATAGATGGTTGCTGACATGAGGAGCAAGATGCGTTTATTCGTTGTTGGGTTGAATCATTTTTTAAGTAAGGAAAGTAAGGCAACCATGCTAATAGGTTACATGGGCATAGAGAGGCTGATGATCCATGTGCAACAAGTTGAGGAGGACCAGCTGAAGGATAGAGAAGAATTTAAGAATAAGAGGGCTAAGACATCATGGAATGAATCCGGGCAACAAAAGAGTATTGCGAACCACTCTTCTTTCCAATATAAACAGATGGACCTGCTCCATCATCTGCTAGTGCACCTGCACCAAGGAACAAAACTGAGTACAATAGTCAGAATTTCGAAGCTAAACCTGCCTATTCTCAGGGTAGTGTGGTGCAAGGGGGTAGTAAGCCTCTTGCCTGCGCTAAGTGTGGTAGGAACCACTCAGGTACTTGTTATGAGGGCTCCACTGGTTTTTTCAAGTGTGGCCAGAACGGTCATTTCATGCGAGAGTGTCCAAAGAACAAGCAGGGTAATGGTAATGGGGGAAATAGAGCCAATCTTCTTCGGTTGCTCCACCAGACAGAGCTTCACCTAGAGGAGATACTTCAGGTACTGGTGGAGGAACCAACCGCCTATATGCTATCACTAGTCGCCAAGAGTAAGAGGATTCACCAGATGTTGTTACTGGTATGATCCAAGTCTTTAACTCTAATGTTTATGCTTTGCTAGACCCAGGAGCGAGTTTATCCTTTGTACCTTCTTATGTTGCGATGAATTTTGATGTTATTCTTGAGCAACTTAGTAAACCATTCAGTGTTTCTACGCCTGTCGGTGAGTCTATTCTAACAGAGAGAGTCTATCGTGATTGTCCCATTTCCGTCAATCACAAGAGTACCATGGCTGGTCTAGTTGAGTTAGACATGGTAGATTTTGATGTCATTCTTGGTATGGACTGGCTTCATTCCTGTTATGCCTTAGTTGATTGTAGAACTCGAGTTGTCAAGTTTCAGTTTCCAAATGAGCCAGTCTTAGAGTAGAAAAGCAGTTCAATAGTGTCAAAGGGTCGTTTTATTTCGTACCTTAAGGAGAGGAAGTTAGTTTCTAAGGGGTGTGTCTATCACTTAGTCCGAGTTAATGACTCTAGTGTGAAAATACCTCTTATTCAGTCAGTTTCAGTAGTAAGAGAGTTTCGAGAAGTTTTTCCAGACGATCTTCATGGAGTCCCTCCTGAGAGAGAGATAGACTTCGGTATAGATCTCCTTCCAGATACTCATCTTATATCTATTCTGCCATATAGAATGGAACCAGTAGAGTTAAAAGAGTTGAAGGAGCAGTTGAAAGATCTCATAGATAATGGTTTCATTCGACCAAGTGTCTCACCTTGGGGCGCTCCGATCTTATTTGTGAGGAAGAATGATGGTTCCCTTAGGATGTGTATAGATTAGCGTCAGTTGAACAAGGTTACCATCAAGAACAAATATCCTCTTCAGAGAATTGATGATCTCTTCGATCAACTTCATGGTGCCACCTGTTTCTCTAAGATATATCTCAGATCTGGCTACTAATAGTTAAGAGTAAGGGAATGTGATATTCCAAAGATAGCTTTCAGAACCCGTTATGGTCATTATGAGTTTTTGGTCATGTCCTTCAGTTTGACCAATACGCCTGCAACATTCATGAACCTTATGAATAGAGTTTTCAAACCTTATTTAGATATGTTTGTTATCGTTTTCATTGATGACATACTAATCTAGTCAAGTAATAAAGAAGATCATGTTAGTCATCTCAGAATAGTTCTCCAGAATTTAAAAGATAGAGAGTTGTATGCCAAGTTCTCCAAGTGTGAGTTCTGGCTTGAGTCTGTGGCATTCTTAGGCCACATTGTGTCTGGAGAGGGAATTAAAGTTGATACTTAGAAAATTGAGGCAGTGCAAAATTGGCCTAAACCCACATCTCTAACTGATATTAGGAGTTTCTTGGGTTTGACTGGCTATTATAGAAGGTTCGTAGAGGGGTTCTCATCTATTTCATCCCCTTTGACCAAGCTGACTCAGAAGACAGTTAAGTTTCAATGGTCTGAAGCTTGTGAGAAAAGCTTTCAGGAATTGAAAAAATGGTTGACTACTGCCCTAGTTTTTACCTTACCGAAAGGTACTCAAGGTTTTGTGGTGTATTATGATGCGTCTAGAGTTAGTTTGGGTTGTGTATTAATGCAAAATGGCAAGGTTATAGCTTATGCCTCCAGACAGTTGAAAGTTCATGAGAAGAACTACCCAACCCATGATTTAAAATTGGCTGTTATAGTGTTTGCTTTGAAAATATGGCGCCATTATCTTATGGTGTTCATGTGGATGTGTTCATCGATCACAAGAGCCTTCAGTATGTGTTTAATCAGAAAGAACTTAATCTCAGACAAAGGAGGTGGTTAGAATTACTCAAGGATTATGACATGAGTATTCTTACCACCCAGGTAAGGCTAACGTTGTTGTTGATGCCTTAAGCAGGTTGTCTATGAGTAGTACCGCCCATGTTGAGGAAGAAAAGAGAGAGTTAGCGAAAGATGTGCATAGACTTGCACGCCTGGGAGTCAGACTAATGGATTCCACAGAAGGAGGAGTGGTAGTGATGAATGGGGTTGAATCATCATTAGTGTAAGAAGTAAAATAGAAGCAAGATCAAGATCCCAATTTTCTTGATTTGAAGGCAAATGTTCATAAGCAAAAGGTAATGGCTTTTGAACAAGAGGGAGATGTTGTATTGAGGTATCAAGATAGATTGTGTGTACCAAGGGTGGATGAACTCTAAGAGAGGATCATGGAGGAAGATCATAGCTCCATATATTCCATTCATCCGGGTTCCACAAAGATGTATCGCGATTTGAGAGAAGGTTATTGATGGAGTAGTATAAAAAAGGGCATAGCAGAATTTGTTGCTTAGTGTCTGAACTGCCAACAAGTTAAAGTAGAGCACCAAAGGTCAGGCGGTATGGCTCAGAATATAGAACTTTTGGAATGGAAGTGGGAGATGATTAATATGGATTTCATCATAGGCTTACCAAGGTCTCGCAGGCAACATGATTCTATTTGGGTGATTGTGGATAAAATGACAAAATCAGCCCACTTTTTGCTCGTAAAGACTACCCATTCAGCAGAAGATTATGCTAAGTTGTATCTTTAAGAGGTGGTAAGACTTCATGGGGTTCCGGTCTCCATTATTTCAGATAGAGGTGCGCAATTTACTACTCAGTTTTCGAAGTTGTTCCAAAAAGGCTTGGGTTCATAGGTGAACTTAAGTATTTCCTTTCATCCTCAGACAGACAGGCAAGCAGAGCGCTCTATTCAGACCTTAGAGGATATTTTGAGGGCTTGTGTGATTGATTTCAAAGGAAATTGGGATGATCACTTACCTCTCATCGAGTTCTCTTACAACAATAGTTACCACTCTAGCATCCAAATGGCTCCTTATGAAGATCTTTTTGGGAGAAGATGCAGATCTCCTATCGGATGGTATGAAGTTGGTGAAGCAAGGTTGATAGGACCAAATTTAGTTCATCAAGTTATGGTGAAGGTGAAAGTGATTCAAGAGAGGTTGAAAACGGCGCAGAGTGGTCAGAAATCCTACCCTGATGTTAGGAGAAGGGAGTTAGAGTTTGAAGTAGATGATTAGGTATACTTGAAAGTTTCACCCATGAAAGGTGTTATGAGATTTGGTAAGAAGGGGAAGCTTAGTCCCCAGTATATTTGCCCTTACAGAATATCGAAAAGGGTAGGTAATATAGCTTATAAGTTGGAGCTACCCCAAGAGTTACCCGCGGTTCATCCAGTTTTTCACATCTTCATGTTGAAGAAGTGCATGGGAGGTCCTTCATCGATCATACCAACTGAAGATATTGGGATCAAAGATAGCTTATCTTATGAAGAGATTCTGGTCCATTTTCTAGATCGCCAAGTTCGCAAGTTGAGGACTAAGGAAGTAACATCAGTCAAAGTTCTTTGGAGGAACCAATTTGTTGATGAAGTTACTTGGGAAGCTGAGGAGGATGTGAAGAAGATATATCCACATCTATTCGAATCCGGAGAAATTGCAGACGAAGGTACTAATTCTCTTCTTAGTACTCTTTAAATTATGAGATCACATGTTGTGTTTGCATTGCTTGTTGGGTGTTTGAGCTGAATGATAGATGTTACACCCTTAGCCTACTAAGAGTAAGCTCATTCGAGGACAAATTTTCCCAAGAGGGAGATATTGTAACACCCCGTAACTAGAAAGAGCTAGAAAGAAGTTAAAAAGTGGAAATAGTCATTTTTGGAAAGAATATAAAATCTGGAAAATTTGTTAAGTGGATTTTTGATCAACTTCAAACTACCATAAATACTAGATCAGGATGAGTTAGGTGTGTTTCAAGATATCATACGAAATATCTTGGAATAATCTTTCCAACGCCGCCGAGTTTGCGCGATTCCGAGTTCGTATGAGTGAGATATGCCCATTGGAAGTTGGGCTGTTCAAATAAGGAAACGTCCAATCCGGATTTTTGAAGGGCATTATGGTCTTTTTCTTACCCAATTATTTTATTTCGTTTTTGGGTAATTAATTGGGGTCTAAACTGATCTTAATCAGTTTACGCTTTTGGAGTTAGGGTTTTGAGAAAAGAGAAAAGAAGAGGAGAAAGGAGGAAAGGAAGCAAGAATCGTCAAGATCTTCAAGAATTGCTTGTGGATTTCGTCAAGGGATGATCCCTACGAGGTATGTGAGATCACATAGCGTTGGGTCCATTCACCCATACGCCAAACATGTTTAATTCAACGATTTTCATCCTAAAAGAGTTAGAATTTGATATTCTTGAGTTGTGTTCTTGAATTGTTTCCATTCTTGAACTTACATGTGATTGATGGGTTTTCTTGAGACGTTTTAGCAATGTTAAGAGTTGTTTCGAGTTAGATTCTAGTGTACATGTTTTGGTTATCTGAATCTAAAAAAGTATTGAGAAAAAGAATAGATTAAAAGCTATTTAGGATCAGAAAACGAGTTGAAAAGTTTGTCGGGTTTGCCTGGGAAGGGGCTGGTGCGACGCACCCCCGTAGCACCTGAGGGGCTGGCGTGGCGCACCAGCAGTGTGCTAGATTAGAGCCCAGTAAGTTGGGGATGGCGCGTTGCGCCCGGATCATCGTTTTTCACCACTTTTTCATCGTTTTGCCCGTTCAAGTCCTTCTAAAGTGTACTAACACTTTCTATTGATTCTAACTACTCTAAATGACTTCTAAACATCTAGAAATCATCCAGAAACATGAATCATAACCTTGAATCCATAA
This sequence comes from Solanum piurae, assembly GCA_029582685.1. Classification (NCBI taxonomy): domain Eukaryota; kingdom Viridiplantae; phylum Streptophyta; class Magnoliopsida; order Solanales; family Solanaceae; genus Solanum; species Solanum piurae. Next base: position 18,139 of record JAJOOO010007539.1, read on the forward strand.
ATTTAAATTCAAGAAAATTTAAGAGCCAAGTCTAGGAAGTTCTTCGAGTCTTTTGCAAATGCTTTTAACTTTGTTTTAAGACTTAAAGTTCAAGCCGAGTAAAGAGTAATAATTGAAGTTCATTTCTTCAAAGGTATATGGGGACTATGTATTCCCAAAGGGTTTAAAATATTTTCACTTTTAAACAAAAAAGGAAACCTCAATTTTCAGAGAGCCTTTGAGCTAGTTTTCAGTAAAGAGTTTATGCTTTCACAATTAAGCAAGAGAGGAAACTTTGATTCCAAGATAGCCTTTGAGCTAAGTTTTTGAGAAATTATCTCAAATCACAGAAAGAAGTATATTTTTAAACCTAAGAGATAGTATCATATTTTGGGAGTAGTATTGAGCACCGATATGGGGGAGAGTTTAGACAACTCACAGCCCCCATAAACCATGTAGCCATCATGGGTAGAAAAAGGGTCATACTTTTTAGATGATTCCTTTAGTGCTTTTTAGCATAGACTAGTGGATCCACTTAGTAGTTCAGGTTCTATACCCTCGACAAGGTATATGACGGCCCTGGCAGCGTGAGGCAAGATGATGTATCATCACAATAGCTCTTAAATGATGGTTGTCGGTTAGAGAAACTCCCACAAAAGTAATTGTATTCTTATATACACAATTTATTTGTATTTTTACATACATTTCAGAGTTATATGTATCTTTGCATACACACAGAGTTGACATTATGTTTTTAAACAACTTTTCTTTATATTGCACTTGTTTTAAACTGCTTTATATTGAAATGAGTTCAGTTATGTTGAGTTGAGTTGAGCCAAGTAAGTTATTTAGTTCCTTTCAAGCTTAAGTTATGTTTAGCATTCCAACTCGCATACTTGTACATTCAATGTACTGATGCCAGTTGGCCTGCATCTTCTTATGATTCAGACACAGGTAACCAGGATCAGCATCCAGCGCATCGTTGATCTAGTTGAGCACTCAGAGTCTTGTGGTGAGCCTCCTTGCTTCCGAAGGATCCCTTTTATTGCTTTCAGTTTTATTAGTTAGTTCATTAGGATGTTGTGGGCCTGTCCCGACATCCATCTCAGTTGTTTAGAGACTTCATAGATAGACAGTCAGATGTTAGTTCTTTAGTCTTTTCATTTCATTATCTTAAGTTGAGAGTTGAGTTTGCCTTAATGACCAGTTGAATGTTTTCTTTATAAGTCAGGCCAAGGTTCACTTGAGGCCAACAATGGTTCTCGAGTGCCAGTCCCGCCCAGGGTGTAGGCTCGGGGCGTGACAATGTTCTACAAAATAGTCATAGTGATTTCAGTACTATGACTTAGATTAATTAAAAGTGATTTTTTTTATTGTTTTGGTCATATTATTGTTGTTTTCAAGTAATGGATGTTGTTTACTAATGCATGTCTTTTTTATTTTGCGAGATTCAAATTAGAGGACAAATTATTTTCAAAGAGAGGGGAATCAAAGCATCCATGGTGGCATACCTCCATTAAAGTTGATGAGTTCAATGAAGAGGCAAGGATAGTCATTAAGTCAGTATTCAATTATATTTAGAGGTTTATAGGTAGATACTTAGTTATGCTTCAGTTTGACCTTCGTGTCCTTTGTCAGTGATTTCAGCACTATGATTTACATTAATGAAAAGTGTTTCATTTACAAGACCTCCCTTCGAATGCTTTTAGACTATGTTTTCGTTCATGTCTAGATATATGACATGTCTAATGCTATATTATGGGTATGATCGGACCAACAACGACATTGGGTTTCGATCTTGCATAAAATCTAGGCTTGGGGCGTGATTAATACGCATTTATGTCGATTCATGTAGTTATTATTCATTTTACCTTAGCCTTGCATAATACTTTACACAATAAGTATTCATATAAAAAAATACCATAGTTCACATCAATTAATACTCATGAAAGCATACAATACAATTGCTCATCACGCAAATCTTGGCCAAAATGATTTACACACATAAATCAGCCTTATTACATTGTTATACACATAAATAGGTAGCTTCTTAATTATTTGTTTACATAGTCAAAGCCAAGCCATGCGACACTGAAAGTTTCTTAGTAATGGCAAGGTGAGTAACAGTAGCAAGCATATTTAGCCCAGTAATATTTGTGACCCCATGGTTTGTACTTCTTACAAATACCATATTTAGCTCCATAGTAATGCTTGCAATGATAACTACATTTGTAAGAGTATTGACAAGGTCCATTCCATTTGTCACTTTTTTTCCAACAGTATTTGCCTTCTGCCATTTGTATTTCTGCAAAAATGAGAAAATTGAGAATTAATTTTAAAAAAAAGAACATTTTGAAAATTCATAATCTTAAACAAATCATTATATTTGATAGCTATAGAATCATGACGACTCACCAGTTGCAGCAACAAGGAAGAGGCAAAAGAGGAGGGCGAGAAAAGTAGTGTACTTTGCCATAGCTCTTATTTTCTGTTGATTTCTTGGTGAAGAAACAAACAATTGTAATGATGGTATTTATAGTGTTGGAAACTCAAGTTGTCAACTTAATTCCATTTGATTTGTTCAAGGATTACGTTGGATGTTTGATTAATTAGTCATAAGAGGCGGATAATTAAATTACGACACATCAAGTACAAAGAATTAGTCCAACACAATATATTAGCATTTCTTTAGTTGTAAAGAATTTGAATTGATCAGAAAGTGATTTGAGTGATAAAGTCTTCTACTAATTAATTGATCAATTCTATACTAATTGTTAGTACATGTAATTTTAACAATTGTAGCAAAGGTGATGGGCTACTTCGTCGAACTCAAGGTTAGTAAGAAATCACACAAAGACTGCATATTTTTGTTTGTAAGGAAATATGCAGAAGATATTCAGAAAAATGAGAGAAAACTCCCTTACTTTCAAATAACAAGTAGCCACTGTATTACTTAGATACAACAACTCATAAAGGAAAATATTATGTAGAAAATCACATGAATGTTACTGATAAAAAATCACATGAGAAGTATCTCAATTGCTTTTTGCACAATAGTTTCCACCTCGAATTCCACAAAGCCAAAACAATGCGTTCAGGAGGATAATATGACTTTAGATTAGTTAAGGTGTGCCTTTGAAATTTCAGTCATAGTATAGGAGTACTTGTGCCTTATCTCATTAAATATTAAAGGCAAAAGGTATACTTGTACGAGTTTGTATTATGGACCCTTCTATTTAACATTTTACCAACGAAAGCCTTAAACTCAATAAAATACAATATATCAAACCCCTCTGACCATTGATCATGTTGATGTGGAATTAAGATAGCTGAGTTGGCGAGAGAGTGTATCTACTCGCGTGTTAAAGGCAAGTGGACACCATATTTCAGTTAAAAAAATATTAAAATCATACAAGAATAAAACTAAATAAAATAAAATAAAAAACATTCTTCTTCACCCACTCAACCCTTTTTCAACCATTATCATCCCTGCCCAACTCCTTTTTCAGAATTGACATTAACACATCCTTCAGTCTACAGATTCACCGATGAAGGGTGAGAGTGACGATGTTTGACGGAGTACACTGATTCGGAGTGGAGTGAGAGAGAGAGGTGGCACTGGTTCCTTTTTCTACAAAACGGGAGGCGGCGAAGAGGTTTGCCGGCCGGAGTTGAAGGTGCAGCAGCGGGTTGCTGAATTTGTGGAGTTAGAGAAGGAGGAAAGTAAAATGGTGAGGGTATGTCGGAGATGGAGACAGGTGAGGGAGAGAATATGTGATTTCGCCGGCAAGAGGAGTGGCGGCGGCGGCGACGACTTTCTCCGGTGAAATTTGATCATTTCACCATGGGAATGGAGGAAGATGTACGGTCATGTGGACTCCCAAATTTTAGTTTAAAGAAAAAAATTAAAATTTTATTATATTAGTACCTTTTATTTAATAATTTTAGTTAATTGTTTTAAAAAATAATTAATGAAGATTAATATGATATGTTATTAATTTATGTGATATGGATTTGACATGTCATCTAGTTAAGGGAGAGTGAACTACACACATGGTAGGAGGGGTTTAAAAATCTTCTTTTGATTGAATCTAAGGGTTCAGTTGATAAATGGTTAAGTAGAAGGGTCCATAATATAAGCGCGTACAAGTACAAGGGTCTACTGGACCATTTCACCAATATTAAATAAATAAATAATCATATCATATTACGTTATGGTCATATTATATCCTTAAAGCATATCTAGAACTTTAAGTTTTAGAATTTCATTGGTTAGATTAAACTTGTCGAGTGTATACTAATTGTATCTAATCATCATCATCATGCTTAAAGTATCCTTCCCTTTTAATTTTAAAATATCCTTTCACATTATAGTCGGAAAATGTGCATATATGTTGTACAAATCTTTAAAAATAAACGAAGTTAATTTGTATCTTCTATCAATGTTTTTGCATTCATGATAAATATATACTTGAACAACTACACATTAATTAATTTAAAGATTTTTATACATGTCATTATCCTACTCTTCTAGGAATTTGAATAGATACACATTCAAAAGATAAATATGATTTTCTTGCACTCATTACTGAAACTGAATCAGAAGATAAGAGGAACACCTGCCAATCACAAGAAATGACTCTTGCACAAATGGGTGAAACAGATTCTAAAGAAGACGAAGAAGATGAAAAACAAAGCAAGGTAAGTTTTCATCACATTAAAGTAAATATTGATTCCTATCTAAAAGGGAACTAGAATCCTTATTGAGTACTCTTATAGATGCATATCAGTCATTCAATTTTAAAAGAGAACAAATGATGGAAGACTATGCATCCTTAAGAGAAGAAAATGACAATCTTGAGAAACACAATCAATGTATTCAATATAAATTAAAAGGACAAGTTAAGACCCAGAGTTAAGTCAGAAGAGCGAAAACTCTTAGCTCTGGAAGAAGAAATGAAAAAGGTTAACCATAAATTGTCAAGCTTTAACGAAAAGAAATAGGTTGCTACAAGAAAATCTTGATAAGACCAAACTTGATCTGGAATGAAATCTTTGATGGATCAGGTCCTCTGAAATTTTAACTCAGATTCAAGAAAGGCAAACCACCAGTCGAAGTGGGATAGGTTTTTCAAAATAGAAAAATCTTGTAGCACACACTATTCATATGTCTAAAAGTTTATGTACTCATTGTGGAAACTCAGGTCATTTAAAGAATCAATGTAAAGCTCTATTTGAGAACTTTTAGAAAAATATTAAGTTCACCAAAAAGAAAAAGGCTGAAACGGTTAAGAACTTGGTTCCAAATAAAAATGTTCCACATAAAAGGTCTTCTTATTTCCTTTCTGGGCTAGAAGAGATCTTATTCATCCTTTTTCTCAAAAAAAGGGGCCCAAGCTAATCTAGGTTCCCAAGACTAATCTTTGACTAGTGTTTCAGGTGAAGGTGAGAGGAAAATGGTCAACCTGATACATGGATAGTGCATGCTCCAAACAAGTGCTAAAAATGGTAGAAACTTTCCTCTCACTCTCTGATTTTAAAGGCGGCAGTGAAGTCCTTGAAAAGGATGAGAAAGGTGAAATAGTCAAGATTGACAAGGCTGAAAAGTCACAATCATAGGCCATAGAGAATGTGTTTTACGTTCAAGAATTGAAGCACAACTCATTGAGCATATTTGAAATGTGTGACAAAGAAAATAATGTATTACAACTCATTGAGCATCTTTGAAATGTGTGACAAAGAAAATAATGTATTATTCACATCAGTTGAATGTATTGTGTCAAACACTAACTCTGGGAACTTGGTTCTGAAAAGACACAAGAACGTGTACAAAGTTGACATCACGTCTTCTTATAAAGAGAATCTTACTTGCCTCAGTGTCATTAGTGATATTTCTATACTTTGGCATAAGAGAATGGGTCATGCTAGTTTTTCTCTTTTAAGTAAACCAGTCATGAAAGATCTGGTTCATGGGACTCCCCGAATCAAAACCTATGTAGCTATTGTGCATGGTGTGTATGAAAAAGGGAAATATGCGAAGTCATCATTCAAGAAAAATATAAAGGTTGACACTGAAGAAAGTGAACTGATATCAAACATCTTTGATCATGCAAATTAGAGAACATTGTAGATGAACCAGGTTCACATCTGACAATCATTGATGCACATGCAGTAGGAGTTACTGGACTAACCCATGGTCGAGTAGATAGGGGAAATAACAGAGCAATCAGAACACTTAGAGTCTGGTATACCTTCAAGGGGAACTTTGCCGTGTAAACCTGGTCCTTGGTATTCATTAAAAGCTATTGGAAATTGATAGGTTCCTTGATCGTATCTGACTTAAATTCGATGAGATATCTTGGTTAGTATGGGGCTATGCGCTTATTTTTTTATCAAATAAAAGAGAGTCATGCTTATCAAGATACAAGACCTGGTTCTTTGTTACTCAACTTGAGATGCCTTAAATCTGGTAGAATATGATGATGCAGACAGACTCATGAAGGCATTGAATATAAAGAACTTGAGAAATATCAACCAAAGCTTGGTCTTGTCGAAACAAGTTATTACATTATCATGATTTCCTTTAATAATTGACTAGTAAACTAATAATCTTAAGCTTGAGTGATTATACAATGAATATCTACTAACTCAATCATGTATTGTAACAGATACACACTCCAGGAGCATCTCAAACAATGTTTAGAAGGTCTGTGGATATTATCCCTACTCTTTTACTAACAACATTAAGTAAATCATTGAGGAACACGCAAAATGGGAACCTGGTTTCTTTGTAATAATCAGGTATGTACCATCCTTTTTTAATGCATGAATTTCCTGAGTTTGTGTCAAATATAAGCACTAGTGAACCTAGTCGACCATCAAAATCCAACTCTTTTAAAATTCACCAAGAACCCTCTCTTTGACAATAAGCATCATTCAATACCAAACTACTCAAATGATGAGGACCTTAATATTGAAGCCACCTTTGCTCTAATTCAGGGGGAACCTTATTATATCTCTCACATCTGAACCAAGTTCACAAATTACGAATTGATATTCCATCCATTCCAAGTGTATAACCAAGTATCCCTTATGGGGAAACAATTATCTTAGGAACAACCTATTATCTATTCTTGCCTTCATTATTGATAAACCCTTTTCTATTTCACCAAAATGTGATAAATCTCTTACTTATAGTTGGTAATCCTTCGAAATATCATCAAGAAAAAGGCTATCAAAAAGGGGACCATGGATGAGTGAAATTTTTATAAAGTTGGACCAAAGCTTAAAAGTCAAAAGTGAAAAGAAAGAGAGCTTCATAACTCAATTGTTGTTGGTCCTAATGCTTGAAAATACCCGGTCTCCTTGAACCAAACTATGCTTAACGAATGATGGACCTTGTGTTGCTCTTGATGAAATATCACTATCTACAAAAATTGATCATAACGAAGGAGCTGGTGCACTATGAGCGTACTGAAAAATTTATGAATGGCAGTAAACATCATTTTCCTCCTCATTTTAGTAATCTTTGTCCCAATCCTTATCCTCAATTTTCAGACTCTTTATGTGCTTATATATGTCTCATACTCATGATATCATTTACTTTTGATTTAGGGCTCTAAGGGCTCAAGCTGGTACATATTTGTTTATTTTGTTTCTCATTGAAGATCTTGATTGTGTGTGAGTTTAAGATGACCAATATCCTTAGATTAACTTACCTTATTGTTAGCAGAAGTGTACTTGAAAGTGTTGCCCAAGTGTCCATGGGTTAAAATGATATTGCACTCATTGTATGTTAATCGAGTTTTTTGGTTGTTGGTTTTTAATGATGCGAAAAGGGGGAGTTATATGATGTGGGTTAGAGACATATTATGCACAGTTTGTCATCATCAAAAAGGGGGAAATTGTTGGGGAATGAGAGAACATAAAGTTTGTAGTTTTGATAATTGACAAAGAGTCTTGATGGTTTGTAGTTTTGATGATTGACAAAGAGTCTTGATGGTTTGTAGTTTTGATGATTGACAAAGAGTCTTGATGTGTGACAAAGCATTGTTTATCATCATCAAATGGGTAAAATGTCGGGAAGTAGGAGAACATATAAGTAGTTTTGATGATTTATAAAGTGAACATGGATCACTACTTATTGTCTTATGTGTAATCTATCAGGTGAACTAGGTTCTCAGACATGAATGTGAACAACCTATACAAATATGAGAGATTGCGGCAAAGAAGAAAAATATTGAAGTATAGAAATAAAGAAAGAGTTGAAACACAGGAGCAAAGAAAGAAAGAAATAAAAAAGGAAAGAAATAAAGAAGTAGCATTCAAGTCAAATAAATAAAGAAATAAAGAAGTAGCAATTCAAGTCAAATAAGGAAAGAAGTAATTATAAACAAGTCCTGGGCAAAAAAGGAAAGAGGCAGACAAGTTCAAGAAGGAAAAGGATTTGTTATTCCTTTCCTTGTAGAAGTTGATGAAGGCAAATCAAATTATATAAAAGGTTCAAGACAAAGAAGGAAAAGAGCGGTCTTTGCATAAACACAAATTGAAAGAATTTTCCAGCAAAGGCAGAGCGATACCTATTGCATAATCACGAAAGTCATCATCTTGAGAGCAATAGTCATTGGAGAAAAACTGCAAGGCTTCATCATAGCAACACATAAACCAGGTTCATGAGTTGTGTTCGAGTCTGAACTATTGAAGAATGATCAATTAAAGTCTGGGTTATTAGTCTTTGTTGATTTGTTCTAGGTTTATTATTGAGTTGTAATAATTCCTAAATTTGTTACGAGAAGTGGGTTTGGATTCTTGGAGAGTAGAGTAGAGAGAGAGTGTTGAGAGAATTGTAACAAGAAGTGGATTTGGATTCTTGGAGAGTAGAGTAGAGAGAGAGTGTTGAGAGAATTGTAACAAGAAGTGGGCTTGGCTTCTTGGAGCGTAGAGTAGGGAGAGAGTTTTGAGAGAATTGTAACAAGAAGCGAGTTTGACTTCTTGGAGAGTTGAGTCTTCGATTATAGTTAATCGTTGGATAGTTAAAGGTACTAGAGTTAGTTCCTTTTGACTGTTTAGTTGTCATCCTGAAAAGGACGTGAATCTTGAAGTGAATAAGATTGTGGTGTGGTTTTTACCTTCCTTGACGTAGGAAGGTTTCCACGATAAAATCTCTGTTTTATTGTGTTTCGTTTCATTTGTCTCGACAAAAGTACAAGAACCTGGTTCTTGTATAAGGGTAAGGTTTCTTCATTACTCATTACACATATATTTTTATATAACTTTAATCGTTCAAACAAATATATAAATATTTACATGGACACAAATGTAACGCACGTGTTCAGAAGCTAATATTTTATATAAAAGCAGAATCACCCTCCAACGAAAAATAAATAAAAAAAGAACCTAAACCCATAAAAATCTTTAAAAAGATATCAAAGAAAATTTCTCAAAACTAGTTTCATTCAATTACTTTAAGAGGAATTTGTTAAACACCGATAAATGTTTTTTAAAAGAGGGAAAATTACAATCCCTCATTTAACAAAAGAGGTAGATCCATCTATGCCAAAATAAGTTAATTCAATGCATGAAACATAAAAAAAATCTTTAAAAAACTAGCTCTAGGTACTATATATACTAGAGGACAAACCCCCGAGCCTACACCCTAGACTTGGCTGGCACTCGAAGACCATTACTGATCCCAAGCCTACCCTTTGCCTAGTAAAAATCTCTAACATAGTGACCTATCTTGCCACATCCACAACAACCATTATCGAGAGCAACTGGCTGCAAAAACCCAACTGGAGTAACATGAGACCTAACACCCAAAGGTCCAAAATGACCAAAATGAGAAGTCTGGCCTAAATTCTATCTGCTGCCAACACCACGACCTACCTCAAAACCACATGGAACCTGAGATGCTACCTCTATAAGCCTGATAGGTAAAAAATAAAGATGTCCCTCATTGAATTTATATTCACCTCAAACTAGAATTTTATCACTGTTGTAGTGATGGAAAAACTTCTTACCACCATCACTGTAAGTCTCAAGGAATGCCTACTCCACAACCCTCACATGAATTGCAACCAGGAGAAAGGTAGACCCTACCGATATTAGATGCTATGATACTAACCGGAGTGGCAAAGCCAACCCTAAAATCAGCCACTGACTCAAATCTTGATATTAATAAACCAATATGGGGTTATGCCCAACCCATTCTAGGAATCCCAACACATATTCAGAAATGGATAACGAACACTGTTGGACCAGTCAACACAACTCTGCTATGAGAAGAACCCCTGCACCAAGAACTGAACCTACCTGAGGTGTACCCTCGGAGGAGCTTGAACCTCCTAATATTGAAGACTGAGAAACTGAGGAGCCAAAGACCCTACCAAAGCATGAGCTTACCCAAAACTCTCTGAATGCTGAGGAATGCCTCCAACCTCAAGGTCTATGCCCGACTAAGGCCTCATAGCCCGATCACGTGCTAAAACTCTAGTGGAATGTGTTGACTCTCCACCCACATCCATTGAATGCTTCCTACTATCCACCAAGGAGATAGATTCCAAAGAAGTAGTTTTAGAGGTCACTTAAAGCGAAAATACACGATAACAATCAAAAACTAAATTTCCTATGAATACCCTATAACTTCCGAAGATAGGATATAGATGTCTCTGCACCGATCCGCATGACTTTACTAGGCATTTACTATCATACCAATGATGCCGGTCAACCTAAAGACATGATACCAAACTATCATGAACTGATTTCTAAGGTCATGATGACACCTACTACACCCCACCAGTAGGTAAGCCTAACCTATAGCCCGAATCCATAAACAGCGGACTACCAAGCGGAAGCCAACAACAACAAGTAGGAGCTTAGAACAAAACAGAGAAAGAATAATCAACAAAATTATACATGAACCATCCCAAGTTAGTTAGTAGTTGTGCATCTAATAAAAAATAGGAGTACAAGGGTTTCACAGATAAAATACAAGTACATGCTATCTCCAGATACATTATAAAGACTAATCCTAGACAAAACAGATGGAAACCGGTAGTTCCAGACTCCAGGAGCTTACCCTTGTCTCCGAAACCCCAAGCTGCTCTGCACAACTCCAAATCAATGGCGATAAGTCAACTACAATCTGCAGGGGGCAGAAGTGTAGTATGAGTACCAAAAATAGTACTCAGTAGGCAACGCCCGACTAAGCTCAAAAGATTACACAAGCATAAACAAAAAGTAATAAGGAAAACATAACACAAGTAACTAAACATGAAATACTAAAATAGGTAGGAAATAAAGAATAGAAACAAGAATCAAAGGGTAAGAAGTCGAGTCAAGAACATACCTGGATCGCAAGCTAACAACCTAATCATAAGAAACTAAGATACCAAGTCAACTACTCTGTGTCAGAAGGACTAACAACTACAATTCTAAAGTCAAATTCTACTAAGTAATAATAAAACAATAGTAGAGAATAGAATATAGTCAAATAATAACCTAATTGAACCCCCATAAGTCTGGAAGGTACAAACAACAAACATAACTCAACCGACCCCCAAAAATAGAAGGGTACAAACAACAAACAAGTATACCGGTGATAGGCAATGCATATGAATGCAGGGTAAGCAGTAGAACCATCCGTGACAATCTGAAACAATATCCATAGAACTCTAGTCAACTCCCAGCCCATCAAGCAAGAATGACAAACTAATCCAGGTCGTCCAGCCAATCAGTCCACTCCCAGGGGCATAAGCCACCCTACTAGAAAGAGTGACCAAGGGGCGTGTCGACTCCGAAGAGGATCTTAGGTATCAAGGACGCCCAACCATCCAGTCCACTCCTAGGGTTGTAAGCTGCCCATCTAGCTAGAGTGATCCGGAGGAGTAAGTAAAACCAAAAGCATGCAAGAAAGGGCATCGACGCGCCGGGTAGTCAAGTGAAAACTGAGCACATCCCATATGCTTTTTATGTCTCAAGTAAGGAAGGAGCACTTCCTTGACGCCTCGTGATTTAAAAATTCAGTAAGTCAAGTGATCCAGGTGGTACGACTCCCATTAAAACCAGTTTAGAATAAAAATTAATTAAAATAGTATTGTATCATGAATGATAAATATTCCAATGTATTGGTTGGGATCGTACCACAAAATCCATGAAAATTAGCAAACAATGCAATGTAGGCAATCACACACATTCAAACAAGGCACTCAAAATCAAATAAATATACAACCAATGAAACCACAAAAGAAGAGAATACTAGCCTGATATCTAATTGGTCCTCACATAAGGCCTCGACCCCAAAAGTATAATCATAAGCTCAATAAAGGTACAATATGTCCATCGCTAATCAACAAGAAAGGGTATCAAGAAGAGATTTTAAATAAATAAAGGAGAGCAAACTCAAGGGACGATGCCCTAACCCAATCACATTGCTCCAGTCCCAGACTAAGCATAACTAGGACCAACCCATGACTCTAACCTACCAAGGTCACAAGAATAATCACAAGGAGAACGACCCAAAATATGCCCTAAAGGGAGGAAACTATAACTACGAGGGGATAAAACACAACCTAAATCATCTAATGTCCAACCTAGTCTAAGGCAACCATGAATCAATCTTAACAAGGATAAGCAAGTTCATCTACACCCGAGCGTAGCCACAGTCTAAACTAAGGATTCCAACACCCACAATAAGCCCAAAGCTCCTACAGAATCAAGAAAGAATGGAATAACAAGAGGAAAGCTAAATACTCGACAAATACCATCCAAAATTACATGAAATCTATATTAGGAATTATCTAAGAAACTCAATCTAGAAAGTAGATTGAAGCCTACCTCAAAGCCAAACATGAGCACTTTGAATCAACCACACATGATCTATACACATCTGAAATGCCTCTAAACACCGCCAAACTATCAAATTATTAATCACAATGTCATTAGAGATGTTTTGACATTAAAATTGCAACAATTTAAAATACACCCAAAATTGAGTCAGAACATGAATATGGGACTCGCACCAGGAATCTTGAAGCTGACTCCATCAAAATATCATAAACTACGCCTCAAACTTGTGTTACAAAATTGAACACAATCCAAGTGGCAAAAACAGCCACAAGAACAACATGCAAAATTAACAAGAAAACCAAACCAAGGCAGCAACTTCGAGCTCAAATTCACCTAAAAAATCTCTAATCATAAACCCACGTAGCCACGCTCCCAAAGATCACACAGGACTTTGAATCACTCAAATCGGAGCTTGGATGAGAGGGAAATTGCCTTTTAAAAATGAAGGCTGAACGCTGATATTTCTTGGAATAAATACCTGAAACTAGTCGCTAACACTAAAATCTACTCGCTACAAGTATGATTTCTGGTCGCTAAAATCCTGCAGCATATGTCAACACTTTAGCTGGTTTGCTTTAACTTTGAATTCTCTGACAGGGTGCCCGAAATTCAGTCGTTACCACATGCATGCAAGCGAAATATCCTACCCCATCAAATCCTACATTCCAAACTCAACGGAACTATCAAAACTTCCATCCGAGATCATTTCGATGAAAAGTGGGTCCCACAACCAAGTTCTATTTTAAGCTAAAAATTAGAAAAAGACTCAAAATGAGACCAAAAGCCGAAGAAACCACACAAAAGGTCATTCTAGACCAAACTCGACACTCTAGAGCTAACCACGCTAACATAATTTTTATCTGAGCATATTTACGAAGAATGTTGACCAAATTCAACCTTTGACTTAAGCTTCAAAGTAAAAATGCTTAATGGCACAAACTCACACCAGAAGTCTCGGGGCCTAAACCAAGCGTACCCCTAGCCTAAAATGGCCCTTTCGTAGATGAAACTGTCAGAATTGCATTTCTCAGGTTGTCTTCCTGAACTTTTGACTGAAGTCAACCATTCAAGTTTCAAAGGCTCCAAAATACAAAAAATTACCCAAAATCTAACTAAACGACCCAATGACTGAACTGCTAGTCCCTGCAAGTCAAAATGACTTGAGGTAGCTACAAGAAAGCTCTAAACACTGAAAAGATTAGAAACCGAAGAAAATAACATGGAGGGTCATTACAACTTTTTGTACGCACAACGAGATAAGGATTACTCAAGCATTTCTTTAGCATAGAGATGTAGAAAATTGGATGGACAGTGCTAACTCAGATGGTAGCTCCAATTCTTATTCTACAGTACCAATCTTATTTGATATTCTATAAGGACCAATATATCGGGGACTGAGCTTCCTTTTCTTACCAAACCTCATAACACCCTTCATGGGTGAAACCTTCAAATAGACCTAATCATTAACCTCAAACTCCAAATCTCTCCTTCTACATATGTATAGGATTTCTGATGACTTTTTGTTATTTTCAAAGTTTCTTGAATAGTCTTCACCTTCTCCATGGCTTGATGAACCAAGTCTATCCCTATCAACTCAACTTCATCAACTTCAAACCAACCAATAATAGATCTATATATTCTCCCATAAAGAGCCTCATAAGGAGTCATCTGGATACTGGAGTGATAACTGTTATTTTAAGCAAACTCTATAAGAGGCCAGTGATCATCCAAATTACCTTTGAAATCCATGACACATGCTCTTAAAATATCCTCTAGGGTTTGAATTGTGCACTCTTTTTGACCATCCTCTGAGGATGATAAACAATACTAAGGTTTACCTTCAACCCAAACCTTTCTAAAATGACTTCTAAAACTGAGTGATGAATTGCGCACCTCCATCTGAAATGATGGACAAAGGGACTCCAAGAAGTCAGACTATCTCACGGATGTATAAACTGGCATAATTTTCTGCTGAATTTGTATTCTTTACCGGCAAGAATGGGATGAATTAGTCATCCAATCTATAATCACCCAAATTGAATCATGCTGCCTGCAAAATTATGGCAAACTAGTAATGAAGTTCATATTAATCATCTCTCACTTCCATTCTGGAAGAACTATGTTTTGAGCCACACCACATGGCCTTTGGTATTCAGCCTTGACTGCTGGCAATTTGGGCACTTAGCAACAAAATCTGCAATATACATTTTCATACAATTACACTAATAGACTTCTCTCAAGTCATGATACCTCTTTGTGGAACCCGAATGGATCAAATATCTGGAACTATGAGCTTCTTCCATGATCCTATCTTGGAGCTCATCCACCTTTGGAACACACAATCTACCTTGATATCTCAACATACCATCTCCCCCTTGTTCAAAAGTCATCACCACCTGCTTATGAATATTTGAATTTATTTCAAGTAAGATGGGGTCTTTGTCTTGGTTCTCCTTTACTTCTGACACTAATGACAATTCATCCCCCCTCATCAACACACAACCAAACCTCACTCTAGATGCATTCAGTAGACTGCAAAACCTGTTTACCCTCTGGTAGGATCAACACTGAGAAATAGTTAACCGATTTTTTAATTCCTAAAAGCTTTTCTCACAAGCTTCATACAATTGAAACTTAGGTCTTCCGAGTCAACTTATTCAACGGGGAAGAAATATATGAAAACCCTTCAATGAATCTTTTATAGTAATCTTCCAACCCCGAGAAACTCCTTATATTAGTTGGGGATGTGGGTCTGGGCCAATTCTGCACTGCCTCAATCTTTTGAGTGTTGACTTGAATCCCTTTGCCAGAAACTATGTGGCCTAAGAATGCCACATTTTTTAGCCAAAATTCACATTTTGGAAACTTTGCATATAACTCCCAGTCCTTGAAAGTTTGAAAGACTATTATGAGATGACTAACATAATCCTCCTCATTCTTTGAGTAGATTAGGATGTCGTCGATGAACAAAATAACAAACATGTTGAGATACTACTTAAATACTCTGTTCATGAGATCCATAAATACTGCATGAGCGTTAGTCAAACCAAATGATATAACAAGGAACTCATAATGACTGTAAACAGTCGTGAAAGTTGTTTTGGGATGTCACTTTCTCTTACTTTCAATTGATGATAGACATATCTGAGGTCTATCTTAGAGAAGCAATTGGCACCCTAAAGTTGGTAAAAACAATCATCAATCCTATGAAGGGGATACTTGTTCTTTATCGTGACCTTGTTCAACTGATGGTAATCAATGCACATCCTAAGGGAACCATATTTTTCACACGAATAAGACTGGAGCGCCTCAAGGTGAGATACTAGATCGGATGAAACCCTTATTAAGGAGATCTTTCAACATCTCTTTTAACTCTTTCAACTCAGCTAGAGTCATTATATATGGCATAATAGATATGGGTTGAGTAAGTAGAGTGACGCTAATTCTGAAGTCTATCTCCCTTTCGGGAGGGACTCTGGGAAAATTATCGGGAAACACTTATGGAAACTCGTTTACGATTAGAACTAACTGAAGAGATGGGTCTCAATATTAGAGTCATTAAATTTGATTAAGTGAAAGATGCACCCCTTGAAGATGAATTTTCTGGCCTTTAGGTATGAAAGGAAACAACCATTATGCACTACTCGAATTACTTTTCCATTCTATGACTAGCACATTTGGAAACTGAAACTTGACTCCTCGAGTCGTAGAATCTTCTGAGGCATAACAAGCATAATGCCGGTCCATGACTAGAATTACATAAAAATCCACCATGTCTATTTTAATTAAATTAGCCATGGTGTCTTTATGATTGATAAAGATGGTAAAAACTCAATATACTCTTTCTGCTAGAATAGACTCCTCGACAAGTGTAGAAACACTAAAAGGTTCAAGAAGTCGTTTGACACAAGTACCAAACTCCATGGCTATATATGGAGTTACAAAAGATAAACTCGCACCTGGATCAGGTAAGGCATATACATCAAGAGAAAGGACTTCAAGCACACTAGTCACAACATCTGTGAGTTCTCTTGATCCTGACGACTAGACATAGCATACATATTATTTGGAACTTTGCTAGCTCCTGAAGTAGCACCCTTTGATGCAGTCTTACCCGGTGTGGGTGCCAAAGAAGGTTGGGCCCTACTGTCCCCGTTACCCTTGTTCCACATTGGGCATTCCTTAGAAAAATACCCACTCTTCAACACTTGTAACAACCATCAGTACCAATGATAACTCTCAACTACACTTCATCCAATTCTAAGTGTAGGCGGTCACTAACAAGTATAAACCCAACTAAGAGTTGGAGTTGATCCCACACAGAGTGATACGATAGAGAATTCGATTAAGAAATAAAATTGTGTCCTAATTGTTTGTAGAAGTAGAGGTTTCACAACATTAAATTAAATCACAAAGTTTCAATGATTAATATCAAATGGGGGAATTTGGAAAACCAATTTACACAACTAAAATGGGAAGTAAACAAGTAGAGATTGGTCCTTAGGAGTGTGATAAGTTGAATGCTAAATTCTTGTAATGGGTGATTACTAGTTACTCAAAGATGTTAAATCTTAGTGGGTAGGCTAGGTTTTGAGTGCAATATTCATTTCTCAATCTTCTCTTACATTTCAAGCGATTTCTATTGAACGTCAACAAGCAAAACACAATAACAATTCAATTCCTTAATTAATCCACTCTTCCAAGCTAGATTTGTAAGAATGCAATCAAACCCATTTTCTCAAGCTAGATTCTTAAAGACTCAATCAATACAACTATCAACTAATAATTCGACTCTAATGCCTCTTTATCAAGCAAGTATAGAGTACTAAGCTAGAACTGCATTTGCAACTACAATTCCTCAATTAAAACTTGAATAATTAATTGAACCCATTTCAAAAGAACAATAAAATCAGTAACTAACAACACCCATTAGCTAATTAATGCATTCAACTACATAATCACACCCCCAAGGAAAGGGTTTTAGCCAAGCATAGTGAAAAATAAGAAATCATTACCAACGAAGTTTTCCATCTAATTCGATATCGATCAGCAATTCCCAAATACTGAAATTTAAGCTAAAAATCTCACAATCTCTGAATCTCTACTCCAAAATGTAAAAACAATGTTCTAGAATGTAAAAAATCAAAAACCCAGAAGTGAACAATGTGGGAACTTCTTCTCTTATTTTAAAAATTACATTTATACGTTTCCAGAATTTCAGCACGGAGTCGCGTTCACCGAACTGGTCGGTGATGCGCCGAGTTACTCTTCTTCTCACCTTTTTGGCGTGACTTTTTCATCATATTTTTTTATGTAACTTTCAGCGAGCCAGATCGTCATTGTCGACCTCTTCGGCGTGTCACCAAATCACTTGTCTACTCGCCAAGTTAGTTTTGTCCATGGGCTGGCATGCTTGAACTTTAGGCAAGAGGAAGGTCCACTCGGCGACTCATCGAGTGGCTTTGGTAGGTACCAACCTTGCTTTGCTTCAACTTTTTAAACTTTTTTGCTTCTATTTGCCTCGTAATGTCCTTGCCTTACTCTTTAGCCTTCATTGTTGCATACCAATATTTTAACATCAGTTATAAGCATAATATAGGCATTGAGGACACTAAATCCTTGAATAATAAGCCCTAAATGAGTCAAAATCCCTGACTCATCAACCAACACTACACTCCCCCAAATGAAGCTTACCACACTTACCACAAAGTAGGTTACGAGTGAACACTTATGCCACACTGCCCTGCGATTGAGAACCATGAGCTCTAAAATTCAGGAAGTTCTGGTTCCTACGGTCATTCTTGTTCCTTGGTGTAGGCGCACTAGCTAATGATGGAGCAGGTCAAGATGAGCTTTTCTGGAAGGATGATTGATTTCCATTCCTAGTCTTCTTATGGACGGACTTATGATTTACTGTCTTCTCCCTCTTATTCTAAAACTCCTCCCTATCGTTCAACTTATCATTCTCCACATGTTGCAAATAAATCATAAGCCTAGCTATGTCCATTTCCCCTGTTAGCATAATCGTCTTACCTTCTATATTAGAAAAATGGGAGAGTCTTGACACGTACAAACTTATTCTACTCCTCATATCAGCCACCATCTCCGAAGCATAGCGAGATAGCAAGGTGAACTTGAGGTTGTTTTCCTTCACACTCATGGACTCATTCTTCATATTAAGGAACTCCCTCACCTTTGCTTCTCTTAACTCTCGAGGGAAAGAAGCGCTCCAAGAAAGCATTCTCAACAACATTCTAGCCTAAGAGTGGTGCACCTTTTCCTCTAGTCATTTTCTATTGTTCGTACCATATCCTGGCAACATCCTTGAGTTGGTATGCAACCAATTCCACACGCTCAAGATCAACAAGATGCATGACCTCAAACACCTTGTAAAGCTCATCTACGAAGTTTTTTGGATCCTCATTGAGCTTGCACCAGTAAACTCTAGGGGATTCATTCTTAGAAAATCTCAAAATCTGGATATAAATTCACATCGTGATTGCCAACTCCTTGACGACCAACCTGTGTTATCACCACTTGAGTCAACCTCTGAATCGCATTCCTAAATTCAATATTTGTGACATCACCTTGAGGAGGTTGCACTACTAGTGCATTGGGAACTTATGGTTCATCTTGAACTAGTGGTTCCTAAGGATTCACATTCCTCCTAGAAGGACACCCTCTAACATTTCTTCATGGAGGCATGACCTAAAAAAGTACTCATAAGCACGAATTAGGAGAAACCTTTGTAGATTTAAACTATATCACACGAATAAGAGTATGAAGAAAATAGACAATTACAAATGTACTATATATAGCTTCCCTATTAAAGATGTGGCATGCCTCACACCGATAAGAAGGGGTTTACTAGACACAACTTCATGGACACCCTAGGACACTTGAACTTTGCTCTCATATCAAGTTTGTCACGCCCGAGCCTACACCCTGGATGTGGCTGGCGCTCGGAGACCATTGACTGACTCCAAGAAAACCCTTGGTCTAGCTAACTATGATTCACATGACTCTATGGGATATGCAGAAGTTTTAATAGATGAGAATTTAAATCATTTAAAGAAAACTCTAAAACATTGTCTAAAAAAACTTGACATAAATGATAAGTTTCAATAAAACATCTGAGTAAAATACTGGAAATTGTTTAACTTTGTCTATCCATGAAGCCTCTATTATTTAAGATAGGTGCTTGGAGAAGACCCACGACACCTCGAATCCCACTAAAATAGAATATAGAAATGGGGTCCTCTGGAAGCAAAGAGGCCTCACCTAAAGCTGGCAAGAAATGTGAACTGATCTCAATGGAGCGCATGTTGATGATCCTGAACATATATATCTACATCATAAAAACATGCGGGTCGAATGAAATTAGTGTATTAAATGTACAAGTATGTAATATGGTTGAGTAATACAATAACTGAATTGATGTTTAAATACATATCAAGGAAAACAATGTATAATCAATTAGTGAAAACTATTTGTAGTTTATAATAAGGTTACGTGGTCATGTAAGTAATAAAGTAACTCTTTATATTATCCAGGTATCGTACCCACAGAGACTTAAGATTAGATTTTATTTAATTCTTCAACTAACTAGAACTTAAAACAAGCGTTTCTAGAAAGAGTGATGCATTATTCTAAATGATTAAGTATCTAAATTAATTAAGTAAACTACTATGATTCAATTTTAACTTGGAGTTCAAACAACGACTTGGGAAATTCCAGGGCTGCAACCTACTTTAGATTTGTGCATATCACGTCATCTAATGTACATCAACTAGTTATCAAATCACTGATTATAGGGTTAAATGTATGATCAGGATCTTCCGGCCTCTAATTGCCTATAGTAATTGGTAGTCTAACTACATCGTTGAGTGGGGATAGACTGAACCAATTACCGAGCATTACATTTCATCATGTCTATTAACTGAACAAGTTCTCTAGGTATATCCCTATCCTAGATACAAATCAACCCTAATTCTAGAGAAGATCATGCTCCTTTTTCCCTGCGTTCTATCCTCTTATTCTTCTCCCGAATTCGATTAGGACAATAAGTTTATCTCAATGGTGGAGAATCATGAAATACTAAATTAAGAACAAAAGACTAATTCATGTGATAACCAAGATCAATCCATTAAATTTAATAATATACAATCATCCTGTAGACACAACCCTATAGCTAGGGAATTTAGCTACTCATAATACGATTCTCAATCTTGAAATATTCAATACACATAAGAGAAATCGTAATAGAGAGAGATTAGGAATAAACCCTAAAATAGAAAAAAATATCTCTCCAACTCTCCGTTCTCCAAAATCAAAAAAGGAACGAATAAACTAATAAAATCTAACTCTTTTTATCATTTCGAAAAATCTTCTAAAAATGGGATACATGTCAGCGACACGGAGAGAAATATTCAATACACATAAGAGAAATCACAGTAGGTAAAGATTAGGAATGAACCCTAAAATAGAATAAATAGCTTTCCAAGTCACCGTTCTCCAAAAACCAGAAAAAGAGTGAATAAAATAATAAAATCCAACTCTGTTTATAGTCTGGGAAAATTGGCTAAAAATTTGGATACATGTCCGCGACACGGAGACGCCTTGCATTTTCAACTTCTGTTAAACTCCTCCTCTCCGTGACACTGAGAGGATACAATGTCTTCTACCTCAACTCATACCTATGGAAGAATAATTAAATCCCTCTCCATGATGCGGAAAGGATACGCCCCAGTGTAATTTTTTCCATTTTGACTTCTACTTCTATTTGGTACTTTATCATTTATGCTCTCGCACTTGGACCCACTCTGCACTTCACGATCTTCCACTTTTGTTCCCATTTTCTTCTTGTTTCCCAATCTACAAGCACTAATCATATTGGATAATCATAATGCAATAATCATGGCTCCACACTATCAATAACTAACGATTTTGTCCTCAAATTCGGCTAAAGCATGGGTGTTATTTGGCTCCTAAACATATAAATATGCCCAAGATCAGTATGCCATATAAGAAATATGGAAGTAGAAAACTTTACTCTTTGACGAGTTTCTCTAACTGACAACCATCACTATAAGCCTAACAATGATACAATATTTCACCCACATTGCAAGGGTCATCCTATACTTTGTCGGGGTATAGGATGCTAACAATAATTATGGATCCATGCAATAAGCCTTCTTCATACAGTGAAGAGTCGCTCAAAAAGTTGGTGCGATCATATCCTGCACTTGCTTTTAATTTTATGAGACTTTGAGTTAAAAATAAACTCTTACCCAATTTGGTCCTCAATACTACTTCCAAAATAAACCAAATCAATTATTCTCAATCACCCTTTATAAAGAAAGATACTATTTCTTTACTTTAGTTTCAGTTTTCTTTACTGAAGTACTTTGCAAAAGTTAATTAGTTACAGCCTTTCTCTTTCTTAGCTGTCAAATAGTACATATGAAATCATTGATTCTTTCTTTAAAAACTCTTTTCAAAACATACATTTAAATGTATACTTATGACTTACCTATTAAGTCAAAATTGATGTATAAGAAATCTGATATAATAATCTCAATAAACTTGCTTTTATAATAAATAGGGTCCATGTGATATGAAATATGAACAACAATTTAGACTTCAATATGCATAATCAAAATCAAAATCTCAATGATTAAGGAATTGGAATTCAAAATAAGTAACACAACTAAATTTGGATTTCAGGAGACTACAAATAAAACCCTGAACATAGCCTTTTGAATGAGTGAATTTAGATGTAGGGTGTGAGGACGAACTTAGTCCATCACTATGAGTAGCCTTACATACATGGAAGAACAAAGTTCTTGATGAAATTGAAAGAACGCTTGAAAACCCTAACTTTCTCATCTTGGATCCTTAATCTAAGACTTTGAAGCGTTAATGTGAGTAATAGGGTCGATTAATATTGTTTAAAATATTATTTAGGTGTAAAAACGTTTGGGTTTAGTCTTAGAAGAAGTGGGAAAGAACTGAACTACCCCTCTTGAAAAGTTGACAAAAACCTACAACGGGGCAATCTACGGTTTGTGGTTTGATCTAGGAAATTTAGATTCCATCTGCGAAATTTATATTAAATTTTGAGGATCAAAATTTCATTTTATGGGTCAAAACTACGAGTTATAGAAGTTTCTACGGAACATAGATCTAATCTGTAGAGTTTATGTTGAATTTTAAGACTCAGGATTTCATTCTACGGGTCCAAACTATGACCCATAAAAGGCTCTACGAGTAGGAATCGGACTTCAAAATTTGACTCTCTGATGTTTTTCCACGACTTGATAGTACGATGACCCGTGGATAGGTTTCGTAGTTCACTGATTCAGAAAACTCTAATGTGGTGGTCTTTGGTAAAATGGTCATAACATTTTACTACAAACTCGAAATGAGACAAACTCGATGGAGTTGGAAAGAGGACTCATTGTCCTTTGATTTGATAGGTCGTGGACCACCTAATTCTTTATGTGCTGAGAGATATGAACGTTTGAAGTTGACCTAAGTATAATTTTACATCAAAACTAAATCGGTAAGGAAGCTTTCAACCCAACTTTGTGCTAGGGCATTCTAGTGAACTTAATTCATATCTAAATCCATTCTCACACTAAATAACTGGCATTAACACCTAAGGACAATTTAAGAACCACTCGATATGACTTCTTTCGCAAATGAAGAATAGTTTCGGGCTTTAGCTTAGAAATTTTCGGGTGTTACATATGAAATGAGAGTTTCACATATAAGTTTAGGGTTTGAAAAAAATAGAATAATGGAATGTCTATAAACATAAATATTTCAGATATCATAAGAATTACTCTCTTCACCAAAAAAAAATAATCCACAAAATGTATTTTTTAAAAAATAAAAAACATAGCAAGTTTCTCAAAAGCATTTTCATTTAGTTTCTTTGAAATGGAAATTATTCATCACTAATAAGTGTTATAACAAAAATTGGATATATGAGAGTTACCCATTCAGCCAAAGAGATAGACACAAAAAATCTTGAAATGAAAAAAATGTAGAACAATGTATGCTGAAAAAAGAGTTAAGTCAAATGATCATTCACATATATGTTTAAGGTTTGAAAATATAAGGGGATGAAGAATAAAATCAACATACCTTTTCCGCAAGGAAGTAGGGTTTTTGAAAGTTAAAATGATTTCATGTCTTCATATATAAACACACAAACAAATTATCACAATCGGTTTGGGGTGAAGAAAGAAATGAGATTGTCTCAATCCTCAGGTTATTAGACAGTTGGCCAAGGTTTTAAGGTAACTAATATTTTTTTGGGGTTTTAAACTTTTATAGACCAGACTTTAAGGACTGATAGTTGCATGAGCTTTTTTGTCTACTTGATTTTACTTTTTATTTTCTATCATTTTTCACGCCCATGTTTCTCCCTCTCTTAGAAATATTTTCAATAACTTTTAATTACAAATTTCTGGACACATTCGTTAGAATGATTACAATTCTATGAATACATGCATGTAATGAGTAATAAAATGCAATGAATACAAATAATATTTTAAAATTATGACAAGAAATACCAAATGATGGATTATTTTAATGTTTAAAATTTATTTTAATATTTAGTACATCTTTTAATATTTAGTATATCTTCTACCCATCTGTTGTGAATCAAGTTGACTCCGAAAGAGCTTGTGGGCTATTAGAGACTTTTATTTGGGATCCAGGCCCAATAACCAATTGTTAAAAAGGACTAGGAGTTAAAAGAACGGTTATGCAAATTATGTCGAAGCTTTGGCTTTTAGTAATCTCTCATGTCCTTTCTCTGTTTTATTATCTCATCCCGTTCTAGTTACTTTCTTCTATGTTAATCTATCCATAATTAGCGTGTTATTACTTTGTTGGGTGTATTATACGTTGTACTTTGTATCAGTATTTGTATTGGAAATCGGGTTTGTTTCATTGGTGCTTTCATCTAAAGGTCTTAAATGGAGGACCAAATATCTCGAACAATTAAAGATTCGTGGTCGAAGAATCTCGCTGAAATTCGTTTAATGTTACATGAGTTGGTTGGAAACCTTACAACAAGTAAACCTAAACCGATGGAATTCCAACAATTCTATGGTGAGAATCCAGAGCTATGGATTTCTCAGGCTGAACGCTACTTTAACTTTTATGAAATTGTAGAAAACCACAAGTTATACCATGCATCATCCTATCTCGACCGTGCGACTTTAATGTGGTACCGATGACTTTTTAAGAACAAGCAATTGGCAGGTTGGGAATACTTTACTGCGAAAGTGTTGATTCACTTTCGTAAACGACATCTCAAATCACCAGAAGATCGCTTAGCCAATCTCTGGCAGGTACCCTCTGGGTCTAGATACCCGAGTTGTTGTGAGGTTGTTTCATCAGATTTAAGTGAGTCAGATATATGTTTGACATGCCTTGCACAAGTAATCAATTCACCCTTGCCTCAAGACTATGATGAACAATCAGAATACCCAATCAAAATTGATGAGCACAATGTTGGATTTTGTGGTTCATGGGTCACACATGTGAATCGACCCGACCCGAATCATTTTCGACCCGACACGACCCATTTTTTTTTATGAAAAGAAAATCAAATTAGAGATAATCTGAATTAAATAAAAGAGGGGGAACAATTATAATTTTTTTTTAAAATCTATTGTCCCATGTTTCTCTTTAAAAAAAATGAAAGTTTTTCTTTTCAAGTGAACAAGTACGACAAACACTATAAGAAAGGGAAAAATACAACCAAATCAAAATATACATTTAGTTTGTGAAATTCATCCTTCGTTTCCTAGTGATTCAAGGTCAGACTTGGAGCAACTCTTTTTCGATTAGCATTTCACTGTTGTTAACAGGTACATAACTTCGTTCATGTTACGTAAATATAACAATGGTATCAGAGCAATGTTCGAATGCTCCATATTTGCAAAATCTGGCTTCTATTCATTTTTTGATGGAGTAGTACACAAATCTGTGCGATCTTATTTATCTTGAAATTTTTCTTGAACAAGAATGAAAATAATCAGATTTGTGTAGTTTTGCTATTCATAAGAAATATTTGAAGAAGATGAATAGGAAGACGTGTTTGTATTAATAACACATAAGTAGGGAAGATGGTTTGCAATTTTCGTTCTTTTGGGAAATATGAATCTTTGTCCTTGTGTTTTTTTTTATGCTAGAAGGTGTACCACTTGTATGCTTCCTAATTTTTTTGAAGAAAGTGCTCTGCACTACATGATAATTTTATTGTAAATGTATTCCACTTTATCATGTGTTTTTTAAGTAGTACTACTTTATGAAAAAATGTGTAGTACCTTTTTGGTTCATAACTTTATATATATATTTATATGTATATATATATTTTGTCTTATAATAATAATAATAATAAATGATAAAGTTGATGTATCCATACTAGTGGAAACATACACACTTTATTAAAAGTGTGATGTGTCAGTTTTTTTTCTTTCAACTTTTTTTGGGAGAATGTGATCAGATCTTTACTTTTGATCTAGTACTACTTAGATGGATCTAGTACTACTTAATTCACTATATTTTATGGGATAACGTACACTAGCATTAAATTGTTTTTTGTATGGAAAAAGTAATATGTGAAAAATGAGTCTACTGATATAATTTTTTTTGGGAAGCGTAATGAAATTATGATATCAATACTCCTATTTTATTTTTCTGAAGCATTGATTTGATATTGACCTATAGTTGTCACTTGGTTACAAATCAACTATAGTTAATATAACTTGGACTTAATAAATTCGTTTAGTAAATAATTTTATCTTCTACAAGAAAAAGTGACATATGTTGTCACACTGAATGGTATAACCATTCTTATTGTTTCCTTGTTCCTATTTCAGACATGGCTGAACAGGAACAAACTCGAATTACTCCAAGTGGGAGATCTCAAAGTCGAGCAAAGGGAAAATGTAGAAGAGCAAGTCACCGTGGGACATGTTTCCGAGGATGTGAGATCATACGGATTGATGTTTCAAGCGCGACACAAAATTTATTAAGGAATCAAAGGGCTATTCGAAAGGATAAAGAGAAAAAATTTAAAGAGCTTGAGTCTTTGAAGACGTTCCCTAATATTTCAGCACGTGATTTTATTCACCTTTTTGAAATAAAATGGGTTGAACTGGCTGATTATAAGGAAATTTCAGATTGGAGAGCCGTAGTGTCACGACCCAGACCATCGTGATTGGCACCCACACTAACCCTTCGGTGGGAGAACCACTACTACAACTCAAACAGAGCATTAAACCACAACTAAGGCATTTAAGTTACTAAAGCAAGTTAAATGCTAAGGAAATAAATAGGGAATTTCCATAAACTCCAACAAAAGTCTAACGATGAACTAAACAATGCGGAAGAAATAACCTAGAACCTGAAAGTCAATGTACCAAAACATTCTAACAATGAACCAAGTCTAAACAAGAAGGGATACAACCCCACACTAATGATTAACTAAAACAAATGTCTAAGTCCGAAAATGGCGGACATAGACGAAAGAGAATTTCATGGCAACCCGGAAGAACGGGCTCATCCTTGAATTCGAAGTGACGATCACTGATCTCCTAAGCGAGGTCTATCAGTAGCATCTTGAAGATGCCTTGCACTCAACAAAAATAAGAACAAGTACATAATCAGCACAGAACCACAGTCCCACTAGTGCAACATAAACAAGTCAAGACAATAATATAATCACATGCATATATATCAACATATACAATATTATCAACATTTACGAACAACTATCAGTTTCACATTTTATATCACATCATTGGTCCTCTCATGGAACCCAAACCCAAACAATTAGCATGCCAGAACGTCGCAATCAATCCCATATTTATGCCAGAACGTGGCAACCGAGCCCATAACTATGCCAGAACGTGGCAACTGATCCAAGTTAGTTATGTCGGAACGTGGCAACCGATCCCATTCACACACCACAATCACAATCACAAGTATATCATCAAGATCATACATTTAAGTCATAATTTCATGGCATTCATCAATTCTCTATCTCAATTACAACAAGTGTGATCAACATTGCAACATTCATACATAAACACATATCATAATGAAGCAAGAACAAGCATATATCACACAATCATAGAATCACAACCATCATCTACCTCGAAACAAGCTTGAAACCCTAATAAACTTGATCCTTCCCTTTCCGGATTCGTTCCGCTTGTTCTTGGTCTACAAACAATCAATATAATACGGGAATCAATAAACAATCATTAATTACCCATATTACTAATAATTCTATGAACCCTAGGTCAAACCATGATCCCAATTATCCAATTTAGGGTTGTTTCCACCATAGAATCTATAACAAAACCTTCCCCATCAATATTCACCCATTCTATTACGTTTTACAGATCGATAAATGGATTCGGGGAGTGAAAAGCTTACTTTTAGCCTCAAGAATGGTGAAAAATGAGTAGGAGTCACCTGGGGGTCGTTCCTTAGCTCAAAAAGTCAAAAAGTGCATAATGAGGTCGTTTAGGGGTTTATTAACAACTTTAATTCGCGTTGGGCCCGCCACAACGGCCACCACCCAGCCAGAGCGGCAAATATCCCCGCCAAAGTGGCCAAAACAAAACAGAGAGTTATTTCAAGAATTCCAAAATTCCCATTTCACAACACCCCTCTAACCCACGACGCTCAGTAAATACCCTTTACGCCAAGATGAATTCCGGGAGTTCTACTCGCCCGTATTCAATTCCGTAAAGTCGTATGGATTTCTTAACGAGTTATCTAATTACTCATGTAATAAAAATCATAAATGATTCACCCGATTGTTACCATATTTCCCTACACCTCAATGACTCCAATTTCGTCCAAATTTGGACAATATTGGGAAAATTCAAAATACTACGAAAAAGTTTTTCGACCTCAAATTTTCCCCGTTGGCTTTTCTATAATGATGAAAACAGGTCGTTACACTCAGTTTATTTAACAGACACTCTCCGTGAACCTTGGGGTAGTAGATTGACTGATGTTTATCATGACATTTGGCCCAGTCAATCTTTTAGGGTTTACATTTGTTGTCTTGAAGACTTGTGGGAGGATTTTAGTCTTTGAATTACTTGTAAATTTTTATTGCTTATTTTATTTTTAAGATATGAATTATGCAGTTTGTTTTTTTTCTCAAATTATGTTATTAGACTTAAAAATCCTTGTTATCAAAGTCTTCAATATATTAATTATACACATTAAGAAATTATATTTGAATTTTGGTTAAATATTTAGTTTGTAGATAATGATTAGATGCATACGTGTCTTTTTGATTTTGCATTAAATATAAAATCTTTATGAGAATTAATTTGCTTGAATGTGTGTGTCGCATGCATAATTGATTAAAATTCTTGCCTAATTATATGTCAATAACAGACATGGCATCAAATAGTATCATTGTTGACTTAAACAAAGGTGAAAAACTTAACGGTGAAAATTACCACATGTGGAGTCATAAAATATGGTATGTACTGGAAGAGCAAAATGATTTGGAAGGTATAAATCATGTTTTGAATGAACCAGAAGAGGGTAATACTGCACAACACAGAAGCGATCTTGAAGCTTACAAAGATTGGAAAAAGGCTAACTCCACTACACGTGGAATAATAGTTAGTTCTATAGTTGATGACCTCATACATGAATGTATGGAATTCCCTACTACTCATGCTATGTGGGTACATCTGCGAGGAACGTATGTGGGTACGCCTGTAACCTGCCTTTGACAGTTGACTATCAAATTTGACACTTACGAAAAACATCATTATCAGAATATTAAATAACATCTTAGGGTGATGTCAAACATGATAGCTCAACTCAAGAGTATTTGCCAAGTTCTTTCAGATGAGCAACAAGTTCAGGCAGTGATTTGGTCTCTTCCCAATAATTGAGAACATTTGAAAGTTAACTTGACTCATAATGATAGCATCAAAACTTTTTTCGATGTTGCATGCCATGTTGAACTTGAAGATGAGCGCCTTGGTGTTGCTAAAGCTGCTTCTAATGCCTTTGTGGCAGAGTCAAGTGGTACAAAATCTTCAGGCTTCAAGCGCAAGAAAAATTGGAAAAGAAATGGGAAAGACAAAGAGTCTGGAGAAGGATCCTCTAAGAAAAAGAAGAAGTCAAACTCCAAGAAAGGAAAATAGTTTTAATAAGAGAGACAAGAGTAAAATGAAGTGCTATAATTTCCAAGAATTGGGGCATTTTGCTCGTGAATGTACTGAGCCCAAAAAGGTAGCATTTCTAAATGCATTGCTAAGTGCTACATATGTTTCTAGCACTTTTTTACTAACTGAATCTTATCCTATGTGGATTGTAGACTCAGGATCCACCGACCACGTGAGTCGATATCGAGAAGCGTTTGTGGAGTTTCACCGAGTTTAACCAAGATCCAGGTGGATCTATGTAGAAAATAATGCTAGACTTGAAGTCAAAGGGATATGCACTTGCAAAGTGGACTTGTGTGGTGGCCGATCTGTGATGTTGAATGACGTCCTATATTCTCCAAATATTCGATGAAACTTAGTATCTGTGTCTGTTCTTCTAGATGTTAGTTTTGATTTGTTTTTTAGTCGCAATGGTATTATAATAACTCTAGATAATGTTTTATATGGTTTTGGACTTCGTTATGATCGTTTTATCACTTTAGATTGTAATCCTTCAACTTATGACTATTATGTTGACCATTGTGTAACGACATGTTATTCTAGTAATAATGATATTGATGTTATGATATGGCATGCAAGATTAGGTCACATAGGGCATCATCGAATGAATAGGTTGGCAAAGGAAGAGAATTTAGGTCCTTTCTGTAAAATTAATATGCCAACTTGTGAAAATTATCTTACTGGAAAGATTATACGTAAACCATTTGGGAAGGCTAAAAGATCTAAGTTCCCATTTCAACTAATCCATTTTGATATTTGTGGTCCAATGAATGTGAGGGCAAGGTCTGGTGCTGCATAGTTCATTATATTTATTAATGACATCACGCACTTCGATTATGTCTGATTTCTCATAAATCTGAAGCACTTGAGTGCTTTAAAAGATATATGAATGAAGTTGAAAATCAATTAGATAAAAGTATAAAGGTTTTAAGAACCAATCGAGGACGTGAATATTTGTCAAAACAATTTGAAGAATTATGTACTGAAAAGGGCATTATCAGACAGTTAACTACTCCTTATACACCTCCACAAAATGGTGTAGTTGATAGAAGGAATAGAACATTATTGGAAATGACAAGATCAATGATGGCACATGCAAATTTGTCTATATCTTTATGTGGAGATGCATTATTGACTGCGGCCTACATATTGAATAAAGTGCCTTCTAAATCAGTATCTTCCACTCCGTATGCACTTTGGACTGGTCATAAAACAAACTTGAATGATCTATGACCTTGGGGTTGTGTTGCATTTATTAAAGATCATTTTGGTGAGTTTGGTAAACTAAGTCCAAAAGGAAAGAAATGTATCTTTATAAGATACTCAGAATGCTCCAAAAGGTATGTGTTCATTTATGAATTGGAGGATCGAAGTATTAATGAAATTGTATCATGAGATGTCAGATTTTTGGAAAATAATTTTCTCAAAAAGGGTGAAATAAATGAAGGTGAGCCGCTCTACGAAATGTTGAATACAGAAGATCAGATAATGTCATCAGACATACTAGATAGATCAATGAATCAAGAAATGGTTCATGATCCACGTGGGAGTTTTGAATCCCAAAATCCTATAGAGGAATCTAAACTTCAATTACGAGAGAGTAAAAGAAAAGGTGTACCTAAACGATCTCATGAGATTGAGGATTATGCTTGGTATCTCCTACATAATTGGATGAACCTAATTTTGTGACTGAGGCTTTATTGAGCCCTAAAAAGGATGAATGGTTAAAAGCGATGAAAGAAGAATTAGAGTCCATGAAAACCAATAAAGTTTGGGATCTAGTTGACCTTCCTCATTGACGTAGAGCTATTGGGAATAAATGGATTCTCAAAGTTAAACGCAAATCGGATGGGTCAATAGAAAGAAACAGAGCACGATTAGTTGCAAAAAGTTTTACTGAAGAAGCCGGAATAGATTATGAGGAAACTTTTTCACCAGCTGTGATATTTACCTCTATACGATTACTTTTGGCTATTGTTGCGTGTTTAGATCTAGAATTACACCAAATGGATGTGAAGATCACTTTTCTCAATGGAGAATTAAACTACGAAATCTACATGGAACAACCAGTAGGTTTCATTGTTAAAGGTCAAGAAAAGAATGTTTGTAAATTGAAAAGATCAATTTATGGCCTAAAGCAATCTTTAAGCCAGTGGTACCTGAGATTTCATAAGGAGGTGATGTCATTTGATTTCACCATGATCGATGAAGACCATTGCATCTATGTGAAAAAGTCCAATGTAAATTTTTGTAATTCTTTCTCTTTACGTAGATGATATTTTATTAGCTGGAAATAATTTGGAGTATAAGAAAATTGTCAAGTCATTGCTTTCAAAATAGTTTGATATGAAAGATATGGGTAAAGCAGACTATATATTGGGTGTTAAGATCCAAAGAAATCGTTCCATGAATTTTTTGAGTTTATCTCAAGAAACTTATATAAAGAAAATATTGGAACGTTTTCGAATGAATAGTTGCAAATCCATGGATACTCATGTAGCTAGGGGTGAAACTTTAAGCCTTGAAATGTGTCCAAAGACTGAAAAAGAAAAGGAAGACATGTCTCGAGTTCCTTATTCTAGAATTGTCGGGAGTTTGATGTATGCTATGATGTGTACTTACCCCGATATTTGTTATGTTGTGAGTCTAGTTAGCAGGTATCAATCAATCCTGGAAGAGATCATTGTAAAGCAGTAAAGAGAATATTCTGATACTTGAAGGGAACTGCAGATCATACATTTTGTTATAGTGGATCTGATTTGTTCATAAGAGGTTATACATATGTTGATTGGGCTGGTGACCAGAATGATAGAAAATCAACACCCGATTATGCTTTCTTACTAAATGGTGGTGCTATTTAATGGAAAAGTAAGAAGCAAACTTGCACAGCTCTTTCAACCATGGAATCTGAATTTGTGGCTTGTGTGTTTGCAGTAAAAGAAGTTGTTTGGTTAAAGAGGTTCTTTGAACATTTGAGTGTTGCAAAGGATTCTAAGGGTCCCTTGATTCTATATTGTGATAGTCAGGTGGCAATCGCATATACGAAGTATCCTAAATATCAAAGTAAAACCAAACACATTGACATCAAGTATAACTTTGTGAGACACGTAGTGGCAAGTGGAGAAATAAATTTACAATACATTCCTACTCGTGAAATGATAGCTGATCCGTTTACAAAGGCGATATCTAGAGACTTGTTTGAAAAACATGTTATGGCTCTAGGTTTGCGTAGGATATGATTATATTTCTGTATTGTAAAATGACTTGATTATTATAAAATTCTCATCAATATAATACTATTGAATTTATGTTCATATCTTATATGCATGTGATAGTATATTTAATTGATAAAGTGTGTCAAACAAGTTGCAAGATTGGCTCTCGCACACGAGCAATCTCCTCTTACATTAAAAGCGTGAAGAGATAAGTTTCACCACCGTGTTATAACTTGTTTTGTAAGCCAGTTATGAGTCTCTCTAAGAAAATGAGGTTGAGCATCATTGAAGAGAGAAACTCAGGTTAGACATCTAAAAATGTCTAGACCACGATCTGTACGATGTAGAATGATTAAATGAAAAAAGACACACGCACCCATAAAAGGTGAGAACATTGTAGCACGTGTTTCATACCATGTGTGCTAATCAACTAATGGGTTAATGAAAGAATGAATCCATGCTTCTTCATTGTGTGAGACCTTGAAAGTTACTTTATTTTTTATTGAAATACCCTTTGACTTTTGACTGCTTCTTGAAGGTTCAGTCAGTGTTGCTACTTTAGCATGTTACTAATAGCCACGAATGATTCGGCAATGCAGTACATGTATAGGAAAGCAATTGATTTGAAACAGATAGATTCGAGTAGAAAGAAAAGATGATCAAATTAAAAATAATCTAGTTTGTATACACAAGCCGGCTATTACACTGACCATATAGATTTCGAGTGTAATTGTGTATATAAAGTTGAACACAAACTCGAGTTCACCTCTTTAAGAGGATGAGGGATAAAATAAATAACTACTGAAGTAGTAAATGAAGTCTAGGGTATTGTGAGTAATTGTATCCTCATATTTATAGAGAATTCTTTCCACATGTGATTAGATTCCTTTGCATAGCTTGTAAAACCTTACAGGTAAAGCTCTTGATGCTCACAGGTCGCACGAACTATTTGTAGTATGAATTGGTTGTCTTGTTAATGTCGTACTGGCTTGGGTCTTGTTCATGTATGAAGTGGGAGCTGTTGGATTTTGTGGTTCATGGGTCACACATGTGAACTGACCCGACCCGAATCATTTTCGACCCGACACGATCCATTTTTGTTTTATGGAAAGAAAATCATATTAGAAATAATTTGAATTAAATAAAAGAGGGGGAACAGTTAGAATTTTTTTTCAAAATCTACTATCTCATGTTTCTCTTTAAAAAAGATGAAAGTTCTTCTTTTCAAGTGAACAAGTACGACAAACACTACAAGAAAAGGAAAAACACAACCAAATCAAAGAATACATTTAGTTTGTGAAATTCATCCTTCATTTCCTAGTGATTCAAGGTCGGACTTGGAGCAACTCTTTTTCGATTAACATTTTGTTGCTGTTAGCAGATACATAACTTCGTTCCTGTTACGTAAATATAACACACAAGATGTTCGATGAAATGTTAAATAGTAACTGCCCCAAGGTATTCACTGTGGCGTCATTCGGTGATCCTATTGAAATTCTCGATGAAGATGTTATAGGTCCTGATGGCAGCAAAGTCGAGTTGTTCTATGGACCTCCCTAAATAGATATGTTAGAGAGGTATGTTACAACTTCTCTGGATTGTCGCTCTTGTAAACAAGAAATTGGCTTTGAGTTTTTTGAAGACATGTATCTTGCTGAATTTTTCATGGAGCCTGAGAGTATTGAGGATTTATATCTGAATAATTTTTTTATAAAGAATGAAAGTGGTATTCCAATAAGTGAACTGCCTTTGGATGAAATAACCTCAAGGATATGGCTCTAACAGGTTATACAGTGAATGTGGAGACATTACTTTTGTTTGGATCTAGTAGCACGTTTTAATTCATTACGTATGCTAACCATATGACGCAAGTGTGGGATCCAGGATGACGATGGTGCGGTGCTTACACCACTACTTATTGGACATTTGTTCAATCTGCAATTTTAAGAGATATGTATGCATACATCAAAGCAAAGTGGGTAACTACAGTTGAATCAGTGATATTTGTTTCACTTGTTACTGTTGCTTTAACTAACAGGGAAGTGATTACTAAGAAAAAAGCTATTTTATCTTGGATAGTGGACAGTGGGGTGTTTGTATGACTAACATTACTACAATGCTTAAGCAATGTTTTGATTATTTTAGTGGCCTTGCAAGCATTAAAGAGCAATCGTTGGAACATGAAGGCCTGAACACTGATGTAATTTCAGGAGGTGGGGTTTTTGTTATTCATCTTGGTAATTTAGAATCTGCAAAGGGCACTAAAGTTGATTTATCAGTACTTAAGGTTGGCAACTCTTGGTTTCACTCTAACAATAAAGCAGTAACTCTCAACTCACCTTCAAGCTTGGACCGAAATGCTATTGTAATGACACAGTGGCTCCACTCGAACCTTGAGGACAAGGTTCTTTTTTAGGGCGGGAGTATTGTTGTGAATCAAGTTGACTCCACAAGAGCTTGTGGGCTATTAGAGACTTTTATTTGGGATCCAGACCCAATAACCAATTGTTAAAAAGGACTAGGAGTTAGAAGAACGGTTATGCAAATTATGTCGAAGCTTTGGGGGAGGTATTTGGATGCCATTTAAGCCAAAAAGATGCACAAAATTACAAAAATATGGATTGGGGGAGGGGGTAATATGACCTTAGTTTAGTTAAGATGTGTTTCTGAGATTTCGATCATAGTCTAGGGGGTACTTGTACCTTATCCCTGATATATACAATAAGTTTACCATAGAGGATGCACCAAGAAAATGTGGAATTGAAGTTCAAGACTCGAAATTTCTACCATGTTAAAATGCTATTAATGGATATATATGATGTGAGATAAACATGTATGCTGGTCAGTGAGAGTCCTCTAGACTAAGATTGGACTGTAATTTAAATTTTTATTATGCTATATGATTCTTCACTAGTCATATAATTTTTTACCTTAGATATCATCAAAATTACCCCAGTCAACTAAAAACAAAATTAAACCATAAAAATTCTATTTTAAAAAAATAAAAAACAAAGCAAATGACTCAAAGCATTTTCATTTAGTTTATGTCGAATGGAATTTCTATAACACTTTTAAGTGTTATATAACAAAAATTGTCTATATGAGAATTCCCCATTCAGCCAAAAAGATAGACATAACAAATCTTGAGAAGAAGAAAAAATTAGAGCTTAAAAAGAATTAATTCAAATAAACACTTCACATATATGTTTAAGGTTTGAAAAAATAAGAGGAAGAAGATAAATTCACCATATCTTTGCCGGAAGAAAGTTCAAAACTTAATGAATCATTCATGTCTTCGTATATATGCACACAAACAAATTATCACAGTCTGTTTGGTGTGAGAAATAATTGAGATTGTCTCAATCCTCAATTTCTTAGTCAGTTGACAAAGGATTTAAGGTAATTGATAAATTTTGGGGGGTTTAAAATTTTATCGACCAAACTTTGAAAATGCATGGATAGCTAGATGAGTTTTTTTTGTCTACTTGAGTCTTTACTTCTTGTTTCCCATCATTTGTCATGCCATGTTTCTCGCCCTCTTAAAAAGATTTTCAATAATTTTTAAATACAAATTTCTAGAGACGTGACTTGCATGTGTGTCCCATGTTAATTTTTATAGATTCATTAGAACGGTTAGAATTCAATGAATACATGCATGCAATGAGTAATAAAATGCAACTACAAATAATATTTAAAATTGTGACAAGAAATATCAAATGAGGGATATTTTTTTAATGTTTAAAATTTATTTTAATATTTAGTACAACTTTTAATATTTAGTTAAACTTCTATCAATCCTTCCTAAAAATATTAATATTTTAAATATACAATAAGTTTACCGTAGCGGATGCACCAAAAAATGTGGAATTGAAGCTCAAGACTCTAAATTTCTACCATGTGTAAAATTCTATTAGTAATAGATATGATGTGAGACAAAATGTATATATGTTGGTCAAGACTAAGATTGGATTGTAATCTAGGTTTTTTTATTCTGCTACATAATTCTTAACTAGTAATACAGTTCTTTATCTTAGATATCATCAAAATTACCCCCTTCAACAAAGAGTAAATTAAATCATAAAAATCTATTTTTTTAAAATAAAAAACAAAGCAAATTTCTCAAAATCATTTTCATTTAGTTTCTTCGAATGGAATTTCTTCAACACTCATATGTGTTACAACAAAAATTGACTGTATTAGAATTTCCCATTTAGCCAAAGAGACAGACATGATAAATCTTAAGAAAAAACTGTAGAACACTACATGCTTAAAAAAGAGTGATTTCAAATGAAAACTTCACATATAAGTTTAAGCTTTTAAAAAAAATAAGAGGAAGAAGAAAATTACACCATACCTTTGCCGCAAGGAAGTAGGATTTTTGAAACTTAAATAATCATTCATGTCTTTGTAGATATATACACAAACAAATTATCACAGTCCGTTTAGCGTGAAGAAATAAATTAGATTGTCTCAATCCTCAAATTCTTAGATAATTGTCAAAGGTTTTAAGGTAACTAATAATTTTTGGGGGTTTTAAACTTTTATGGACTAAACTTTGAAAACTGATAGCTACATGAGTTTTTTTTTGTCTACCTGAGTCTTTACTTCTTGTTTCCTATCGTTTGTCACGCTCATGTTTCTCCTCCTTTTAGAAATATTTTCAATAATTTTTAAATACTAATTTCTGGACACGTGTGTTGTATGTTTCATGCTAATTTTTATAGATTCATTAGAACAATTAGAATTCTATGAATACATGAATATATTCAGTAATAAACTGCGACAATTACAAATATATTTTAAAATTGTGACAAGAAATATCAAATATGGGATCATTTTTTAATGTTTAAAATTTATTTTAATATTTAGTACATCTTCTACCCATCCTTCTTAAATACATTAATATTTTAAATATACAATAGGTTAACCGTAGAGGATGCACCAAAACAAATTGAATTGAAGCTCAAGATTCTAAATTTCTTCCATGTTTAAAATGCTATTAATTGATATGATATAAGATAAAAATGTATGTTGGTCAGTGAGAGTCATCTAGACTAAGATCGGATTGAAAGCTAGGTTTCTTATTCCTTTATATAATTCTTCACTAGTAATAAAAAAAAATTATTTTAGATATCATCAAAATTACCCTAAGACCTTTAAACCTTAGAATAAGTTATGTGAGAAGACCTTTCATATTCATACATGAGGTAGTTATGTGAGCAATCTTTTAAGAACAATTAACCACAACAACAACATATATGCTTTTACTCTCAAAGCAATCTACATCATATCTCATCAATTCCATAAGAACATGCATACTTCCATAATTCATCTTTCATAGTTCAAAATCCACTTTCAATCATCAATATTTTAGAAAACATGGGTTAGACATGGGTTCATGAGAATTAATCATAAAATCATGTAATTATCTCAATTCATGCTTAATAGATCATAAAAAAATCAAATAAATCCATATTAAAAGGAACCCATGACATGGAGGAAAAACCCTAACTCAATTGGGGATTTCTAACTTTGTAAATTGGGAACTCCGTAGAGGAAAGGGCTCCATGGATGAAAAGTATCATACCTCAATGCCAAAATCTTGACTTCAATGGTGGAATTGGAGACTTGACTTGCAAATCCTAGCTTTCTTCTGCAACTTCTAGAGAGAGAAATATTTTGGAGAGGAAGACTTGTTCTTCTTTTAGGAATTTGAGAGAATGATTTCAATTGGGGAAATTTGGGGGTTAAAACACTTATATAGGGGTTCTAAAAGAAGGCAAAACGACATGGTATTGAATTAAAATAATTTGAGGTAAAGTCTAAGAAGTGCCTAAAAATAATTGTCGTCACCAACGACGGTGGGAACCTATGGTCCGTGATTCCACCTACGAACTGTCCTGGTCGGTCGTCGTTGGTTTTAGAGAATCAATTTGGACCACGAATGACGGACCCCTTCCTATGGAACGTGGATCAGGCGATGGACCATGGGTCGCAGACGTCGTTCTTGACCTATGACTCTGAAATTTCTCTAAGTCTGGGACTCACCTACGAAACCTATCTACAACTCGTGGATTGGATGACGTTTCATCCTGGTGAATCATTGAAAATTACAAAAAAAATGACATTTGGAAAATATCCAACTCACTAACCACGCCACCACCTATGGACTATCGTCCCACCTACGGTTCGTGGATGGTGTCTTCTGTGCTGACACCAAGTCTTTGAAAACTAAAATTTTCTCGTCTTTTTTAATCTGAGGTGTTACATTATCTCTCCCTTGGGATCATTCGTCCTCGAATGAGATTCAAGACATCATAAGGAAGGTAGGAACTTAACCTAACAGCCCAACATGAATGCAATCACATAATGCACATATCCGAGGAGGGAACATCAACTCCTAGCTAAAGCATGTTCAAAACATCATATCATCAAGCCTATATGCAACTCACACTCAAATGCACATAATCATGTGGAATCAATCAACATGGCTCATTTTCTAAAAAATAGGATTTTCATGAATCATGCACAATAAGGAAATCATGGGAATATCTAAGACACATGACACCTAATGAGTAAACCATGAGAAGTTAAATACCTCAAGCTTGAGTAGGGACAAAGGGAAAGACATAAGGATATCGGTACATCATACCAGCCTCGGTCTCCAAAGTAGCACCCTTAACTAATTGATTCCTCCAAAGAACTTTCACGAAAGCGACTTCTTTATTTCTCAACCTTTTAACTTATCGGTCTATACTCTTTACCGGAACTTCCTCATACGAAAGATTCTCATCAATTCCCAAACCATCTAAGGGAACTATGGATGTTAGATATCCAACACATTTATTCAACAAGGATACATAGAAAACAGGATGCACCGATGCCAAGTCATTAGGCAAAGAAAGTTCATAGGCAACATTTCCAATACGTCTCAAAATCTGATATGGACCCACATAACAAGACTAAGTTTTCCTTTCTTCCCAAACCTCATTACACCCATCATGGGTGAAATTTTCAAGTAAACTCAATCATTTACCTCAAACTCAAGATCTCTTCTTCTAACATCGACATAGGACTTTTGTCGACTTTGAGCCGTTTTCAACTTTTTTCTAATAAGCCAAACTTTCTCCATAGCCTCATGAACCAACTCGGGTCCTAAAAAAGTAACTTCACCCACCTCAAACCAACCTATAGGGGATCTACACCTTCTACCATAAAGAGCCTCAAATGGAGCCACACCAATACTTGAGTGATAATTATTATTATATGCAAACTCAATCAAAGGCAAGTGATCATCCAAATTACTTTTGAAGTCAATAACCCATGCTCTCATCATATCTTCCAAAGTTTGGATAGTACGCTCCGCTTTCTCATCGGTTTTTTGATGAAAGGTCATATTAAGCTTAACACGAGTACCGAGACCCTTTTGGAAGGATTTCCAAAACTGCAAAGTGAATTGGGTACCACGATCGTAGATAATGGATAAGGACACTCCATGGAACCTCACTATTTCCTTCAAATAAAACTTGGCATATTTCTCCACCGAATAAGAAACCTTGACGGGGATAAAATGAGCGAATTTCTTCATCGGATCTATGATAACCCAAATCGAGTCATGTTGTCACCGGGTGTGAGGTAACCCAACATTGAAGTCCATGTTCAAGTCCTCCCACTTCCAAGTAAGGATACTAATGTCTTGGGATAAACCTCCCGGCTTTTGATGCTCAACTTTCACTTGTTGACAATTGGGATACTTGCCACAAATTCCGCAATATCTTTCTTCATCTTATTCCACCAATAGATCTCTTGCAAGTCACGATACATCTTGATGGCTCCTGGGTAAATGGAAAAGCTAGAACTATGGGCTTCTGACAAAATTTGTTCTCTCAAGTCGTCTATATTTGGAACACACAAACGATCCTAATATCTAAGTACACCATCTCCATCTTGGTAGAAAGCCTCTACGGACATTTTAAGCACCGCTTCCATCAATTCAACCAAAGTAGATTGAAGACCTTTCTTGGCCTTCACATCAGCCACAAAAGACGATTTTGAACCATTATGAACCACAACACCACCCTTGGTAGAGTCAACTAACCGAACACTCAATCGGGCCAATCTATGAATATATCAAACTAACTCTTTCTTATCGTCTTCTATATGAGCAACGCTACCCATCGATAATTGACTAAGATCATCCGCCACCACATCCGCCTTACCGGGGTAATAGAGAACACTCATGTCATAGTCTTTCAATAATTCAAGCCATCCCCTTTGGCGAAGAGTCAAATGTTTCTGATTAAACAAAAATTGCAAACTCATGTGGTCGGTAAAGACATCCACATGAACACCATATAAATAATGCCTCCAAATCTTAAAGGCAAACACAATCACCGCTGGTTCAAGGTAATGGGTTGGATAATTCTTTTCATGAATCTTAAGTTGCCTTGAAGCATAGGCAACGACTTTCCCATTTTTGCATAAGGACACATTCTAACCCAATTCTCGAGGCATCACAATAAACAACAAAACCATTTGTCCCTTCCAGTAAGGTCAACATCGGAGCGAAAGTAAGTCTATCTTTCAATTCTTGAAAGCTCTTTTCACACGCTTCCGACCATATATGCTCTTTACCTTCTTTTGAGTCAATGTCGTCAATGGAGAAGCAATCGAAGAAAACCCTTCAACAAACCTTCTATGGTAACCGACTAGACCAAAGAAAATATTAATATCTGAAGGGGTTAGAAGTTTAGGCCAACTTTTGACCGCATCCTTCTTCTTAGGATCTACCTCAATACCTTTACCAGAAACAATATGCCTAAGAAAAGCCACGAATCCTATCCAAAACTCACATTTACTAAAATTTTCAAAGAGTTGTTTGTCCTTGAGGACTTGCAACACAATCCTCAAATGATTGGTATGCTCGTCTTCACTTCTTGAATAGACCAATATGTCATCAATGAACACAATCACAAACATGTCAAGGTATTGTCGAAAAACCCTATTCATCAAATCCATAAATGCCGCCAGAGCATTAGTCAAACCATACGACATTACCCAAAACTCA
Source organism: Solanum piurae (assembly GCA_029582685.1). NCBI lineage: Eukaryota > Viridiplantae > Streptophyta > Magnoliopsida > Solanales > Solanaceae > Solanum > Solanum piurae. The sequence goes on from JAJOOO010007539.1 coordinate 60,483, forward strand.
TAATGATCATACCAAGTTTGAAAAGCCATCTTCGAAATGTCATCTTCTTTCACCCTCGATTGGTGATAACCCGACCGGAGGTCAATCTTGGAAAAATAGCATGTCCCTTGAAGTTGGTCAAACAAATCATCTATCCTTGAAAGAGGATACTTATTCTTAATGGTTTCCTTGTTCAATTGCCAGTAGTCGATACACAAACGGAGTGAACCATCTTTCTTCCTAACAACCAAAAATGGAGCACCCCGTGGAGAGATACTTGGTCAGATGAACCCCTTATCCAACAAATCTTTCAATTGATCCTTTAATTCCTTAAGTTCTGTTGGAGCCATACGGTAAGGAAGGATAGAAATAGGTTGTGTATCTGGGAGAAGGTCAATGCCGAAGTATGTTTCCTCTTCGGGAGAAATACAGGGTAAATCATCTGGAAACACTTTTCAAAACTCATTTAAAATAGGGACCGACTCCAGAATAGGGGTATCAAAATCTATATCCCTCACCCTAACTAGATAATAAATGCAACCCTTAGACATCATCTTTCTAGCTTTAAAACAAAAAAACAAACTGATCCTTAGGCATAGAATTTCCCCCTTTCCACTCTAGGATGGGTTCTTTGGAAACCAAAACTTGACTACATGGGTTCTACAATCAATAGAAGCATAACATACATGCAACCAATCCATACCAGGGATAACATCAAAATCTAGCATATCAAGCTCTACAAGTTCAACAATAGTGACTCTATGGGACAAGGAGATGGGAAACTTTCTATAGACCCTCTAAGCCACAATAGAATCACAAAAGAAAAAATATCTAACAACACATTTGAAAGAATATCAAACTTCAATGCCACAAACGGCGTCATAAAAGACAAAGTAGCACCAGGGTCAAGTAAAGCATAAACATCAAGTTGGAAGACTCAACATACGGGTAACCATATCGAGAAAACCCTCTTGTTCACCATGAGTCAGAAGTTCATAAAATATGTTTTGCTTCTAACTTCCACTAGGACCAGATGAAGGATTAGGTTGGACCGTCGATGAATACCTCCCTCATTCATACCAACTGAGGAACAATCCCTTGTCTTGTGGTCCATCTTACCACAACCAAAGTAGGCATTGGAACCCGCAATACATCTACCCTCATGCTTTTTTTCACACTTAGCACAAATAGGCAATGGAGATCAACTACCATTTCCTCCTTGAGGTTTAGGGTTATACACTCTATCTTTGTTGAACTTAGAAGAAGCATTGGAGGAACCTTAACTGGGAAACCTTTGTCGAAACTTAAAACGACCATGTCCATCGGATCTTGAATGTTAGAAGTTATCATCACCGGTCATAGCCCTTTTTGCCTCCCTAGACCTTTCCTTAAGTTTCTCCTCTTAGATTTGTTGAGCATGAACCATGAGATGAGAAATGTCCATTTCAATAACAAGCATAGCAGTACGACATTCCTTAACCACCATCTCGGACACACTCGAAACAAACTTACTCATTATTGCCCTAGGATCGGCAATCATAGTAGGAGTATATCTAGACAATTGTGTGAACTTCAAAGCATATTCCTTCACACTCGATTTCCTTGACGAAGGTTGATGAACTCAACCACCTTTGCCTCCCGCATCTCAAGAGGAAAGAACCTATCAAGGAACGAAACTTTAAACTTTTCCCAATAAAGAGGATCCACATCTTCTACTTTCCCTTATTTCCATTAGTTGAACCATACTTGAGAAACACCCTTAAGTTGATAAGCGGCCAACTCCGCCTTTTCCACGGGCATCACTCCTCAACCTTAGAACCATAAAACTCTGGAGGATCTATTCTAGTGAAGTCCCTCGCTCTAGATGCCGTCGTACCCACACTTGGGTTCACGGGGGCTGCAACCTCCCTATGGTCTTGGGCCATTATGAATTGAGACAATATTTGAAAAGATGCCCTAAACTCTGCATTAGTCACTTGCTCGGCCAAAGGGTCGGCCGGCACTGGAGGAGCTTGAGGAGGAGCTTCTCGTTCCACATTCTCTCCTGCATTCCTTCTAGCATATGCTATTCGAGTAGCCATATCATGTAGAGCAATGGTTAAGGATTAGGAGAGAGACCTTATAGAGTTAAAATCTATCGTACGACTTTAGAGTAATGAAAGAAGTGGAGTATCCTAACATCGTGTAGCCTCTTATTCATAAATGTGGTGCGCTTCACACTCATGAACAAGACTCTACTCGACGTGGCTTATGAGACTTCCTAGGACCTTTCTAAACCTTGTGCTCTGATTACCAACTTTGTCACGACCCAAGGTAGCCCCTAGGAGTAACATGGCATATAAGACCCCGAGAGGCCCTATACAAGCCACTTAGATTTCATCATAAAAGAAATAGAATAAAGAGATTTAAAGACACTTTCAACATATAAGAGTTTTATAGAGAATAGAAAAAATATAAACATCGTCTCAAAGTTATCTAGTACAGAAGAGTTTATCTGGGTGCAGCCCGTACATCAAGTTCCAAAACTTAAAATAAAGACAAAAAGGGAAATGCAGATCGGTCCTCGAAGTATGAGGACTCACCAAACTTCAATATTTTAGATGAGATCCTAGCCACGAACGTGCGTATCATAAGGTCGGTCCCTACATTTGGGAAAATGTATGCAAAAGTATGTGTTAGTACAAAATATGTACCAAGTATGATGGTCATGCATAAAATATTTGAAAATATGAGAAAAAGGAACATTTTCATATAGTGCAATGACCAAGCTAAATCATGAATGTAAGTAGAAGATATAGATCATAAAACATGGTCAATGCAAATAGACATCATCATAATTCACATGTGAGATATTTCTTGAAGTAATCTTAGTTCATCATAGCTTGCTTGTGGGAAGTAGCCTTAACCGACATATAAGACCATGTGAGCTATTGATACGCCCAAATTATACATCCCAAAAGAAGTATAAGCGGTCGTTGCCAAATAAAGAACCCAACTTGTAGGTTGGGGTCAATCCCACGAGGAATATGGTTTAGACTTAAACTTAACTCACGATTATCTCTTTTTAGTCAAACTATTTCTGAGAAAAGTAAACAAAATAGGGTTTAGTAAATAAAATAACAGTTTGTTGGTTTGAATGAATAAGTAACAAGTAAACAAGATTCACAATTGAGATATCAATATAAGATGAAAACTAGGGTATATGTGTTCCCCACAAGCTCTTAACGCAGTATTCCTAATAATAGTAATTATATCCTAGTGTTTGGCATGCAAGGCTGATAAGTTAGGTATCCCTAAGTGATTGGTAATCCAAGTAGGAACTTTCACTCGCAACTTGGTAAGTCTATGGGTGTGTGCTTTACTAACCCTTACCTTTACCCCGGATTAGTCCTCGTGTCAATTGAGTTGGGTATTCACTCTCACGTCAACTGATTAAAGTTAGACTATTAGATAGCAGCAAGTCCTTACCTAAATCTCTATTGTTTAATCCTTTTACCATTCATTACCCCTTTAGTAAGGCAATTAGGAACGAGGCGAGTTCTAACGTTGTGCACCGCTAGAGAGACGTTTAAGCAAAACGATTAACAATACATGCATAAAAAATATTCAAGAATTACTTAGTTATTAGTCATACGTTGTTAATTGCGCATGGTTCCCACAATCCTAGTTATGGATTTAGCTACTCATGCTTGAGAATTCACAATTCATATTAGGGTTACTAAAAGAAATCACGAACTTACAATTAGAATAGATGAAAACCAAAATCTTGAATTGAAATTCAAATTGCAAATTGCATAAACTAGCTTCCAGAATTAAAGTGACAAAGTGTTTGCAAAATAATTCCAAAAACCAAAACAAAAGTCTCCAATATTTTTTAATTCCCAAAAACGGAAATAACAACTAATATTTATAGTATTTAATTACTAAACCAACTAGGAAACGAAAATAAGGAAAATTGATTTTGGACGCAGTTTTGACAGACGATCGGACCTACAGACCATGGGTCGACCTACGGTCTGTGGGTCACCTCCGTGGGTTAGCACTTCAGAACTATTTCAGGGACTTCAAATGATGGTTGCCACCAACGGTCCGTGGTTTGGACTACGGCCCGTCCTACTCTTCCGTGGTTCAAGTACTGGAACTTAGATTTTCTGAATCAAACAACGACCATCGATTTACGGTTTGTCAGTCACTCTACGGGGTGTCATTGGCCTCTGTGGTTCCACACTTGGTCACACTTCCTTGAACTCACACCTACGCTGCATCACCTACGGGCTATCACTGGACCTACGGTCCATGGTTGGCTTCGTCGGTTGTTGTTGCTGCCATTCAGTCCCTTTTTCTGTCAACCGCCTTCGAACCAATTTCCTGCAAAAGATTACATAAAACCCATTATATATAATAACAAACAGCCCAAGACTCACACAAACTATAAGTAAAATGCATCAAAAATACCATAAAATCACGGTATATCAACACCCTCAACTTAAACTTGTTGTTTGTCCTCAAGCGACACACTAAAACTCTAAACGACACTCATGTAGAAAAAAACATACAAACTCAAGCAATCACATGGCTTTGTCAATCAATTTCATCACGTAGTGCAAATATTTTCATTTAGACTCAATCAAGCTAACTCATGTGGATCAAAACATGACATAGACAGACCAATAGATATCACCACATACACTTTCAACAATCACCAAGGTACCAACTCTCCAACAATGTAACTAGTGCCCTTACTTCAAAGAAATCCTTTTTGACACAACAATCTGATTTTTAAGCTTAAGGATTCAATCAACACTCATGCTCAGAAGTGAATTCAAATACAGTTAGTGCTCAATACCATAGGCTTGCCCTTATTTTCACTGCACAAACTCTCCAGACTAGTCACTAGGATCATTATAGGACTTTATTAGCCTGTAACATAGGCTCAAGGTCAGGTAGGATACATTTGGGTACTTTTAGTGACTTTTTTGTCCTCCTTGGCATTACACTGGCTATTTACCTCTTTTCTCAACTAATTCTGACATATTTTTATTTTCTGTTCTTTTCCTTCAGTTTCTTCAGCACATATGTGACTTGACTTTTTATTTCTTCTTTTTGTATTTTCTTTTTTGTTTTTTTTCTTTTATTTCTTCTTTCTTTGTTTTTCATCATCATTATCACTCTTTTTGTTTCTCTTGAATTTAGTCACATATTTTTTTATCTTTTTTCTTTTTCTGTACACAACTCTTTTCATACCCTTTCCTTTCGGTTTCCTTCAACAGCCACCCTCAACTTATGTATATTGCATGAGTTGAGGTGCACAATGTCCGAGGTCGGACCGGGTCCAAGATTAAGGTAACTTTTGAATTAGCCACTCTTAACTTAGGCTTTTGACCTAAGTTAAGGTCACATGTCCAAGGAGGGACCAGGGGCAAAACAATCTTGAAGGGAAGGTAAGTTAGGTGTATTGAAAGAAATGATATTCGTTAGGTTCAAACATTTGGATCAAAGGGAGCATTTATTCTTTTGGTTGGATCTTTTTAGGATTAAGTGTACTTATTTGAACAAGGGCCTATCATCATTTCCCAATTTCTAGCATAGATTATCTTAGTAGGACCAACGAGGCAATTTCTAGATTGGCACATACTGCATAAACATACAATTTCCTCACACAAGCTTGGCACGCTGTTTCATTATCGAATTATTGAAGCACCTAGTTCAAGTTTTAGCTTAAGCCATGCTATCATACCAATTCCTATCATGTCACATATAGATCCAACAGATTCAACCAATTAAGCCTATAGATCTAGCACATTTCAATTTTTTTGGACAGGTATCAATTTCACGCTTTTATGTCATTATGCTTTCATTCCTTTTATCTACTTCTACACATACAATCCTACACATGGCAGTTCAACATAAAAGTAAAATAGTTCCTTGGGGAAAAAGAACATAGGAAAGAAAACCCCAAGGGAGAATTATGAGTTGGGTTACTCAGACTTCACCCTATCACTCACAACCCATTCACCCCATCCCCACGAAAAAATGGTGCAATTTCCCTCAGTGCACAAAAAAGAAAAAGAAAACATAGGGTGAAGAAAATTTGTGGCGTATAAGCGCCGAAGACACATCAAGAAGTGGGTGGGTTCGGTTTCCCAGAACCCGTTGGGTCAGCAATAGGAACGCCATCATAAATAGTGGGAACACCATCAGGAGTGATCCTCGTACCAGATGGGCCAACATAAATCTCACGGGCCCACTGCTGCCTCAATTCCTCATCGATAATAGAATGCCTCTGGGATGCCTATAATTGTTGTCACTCCCTCTTCTTTACCAGTCGGGCCTCCTCAGTGTCGGAAGTATGATCAGAATAGTGAGGTCATTTTCTAGCCGCACAGGAAGGGTCGAGTGGTGGCATAGTGTTGCCAAAGATTTCAATCATCACCAAATTGCCAGCCTCATCCACATGAGTGGTCACCGGTACAGTCTCAGCAGGGGCTAGAAGAGAATCAACATCAGAACAAAGCCTAACCAACTCCGTCTTGAAAGTGGTAACATCAGTAGTGGGTGTAGGCCATTCCAAGACTCTCAACTCGAATGCATCTAGCCGTTTGTGGACCGTTTGAATCTTGGGTCCATTATCCGCTCCATAAGAGTCTTGAACTCCTCAACAGATCGCTGCATCCAGGACCTTATGTGCTAAAATAAGGTAGCCATCTAGGTCTCCAGCTTTTGGACTCGGGCTAAATGAACTAAAGTGAACCCTAAAAAGGAGTGGCTTGGGATGAGCTCGCAGTCTGACTAGTAGCGGTGGAAGGGGGAGCTTGTGCATCCATTGTAGTAGGAGGTATGGAAGTGTCGGCAACCTACTCAAGAAGAATCTTCTCCACATCTCCAGCCAAATCTGCACCCAAAGTTGATAGGTCAACCTGTAGTCCCTTCCATGGTGTTGCGGGATTAACATTATCTTTAATAAGGCCGACGTCCAGAGTCTTCGTCACCTCGAGAAACCTGTCATAATGCCAAATATGCACTGAAGCCTCCCTACAGAGATGGAAGATAAGACACTGGAAGGGCAGAGTAGTAGTAGTTTTGAATGCCATCTCATGGATCTCAGCAATCAAGATGAGGGAGAAATCAAGCTCCAGCCTCGCCATATTTGCTGCTAACATCACAGCTATATCCCAAGTAACAATATTATCCGCCTATGTAGGGGACAATCTAGTACGAACCATGAAACAAAAGAACTTTGCGGTGAAGCTCAGGGTTGTCTATCTGATAGGGAGTGCAGTATTTCACACTTATTTTATGCTCTCTCTATCCCCAGCTATGTGGCGAGCCATCCATCACAATAGTGTCTCCCGTTGCTCGGCAACCAACTGAAATGCCTTACTCTGAACCACCCCATTTTGTAGTCGTACTCCACTTTATTAATTGGTAGAGTGTGGGTTGGGCCATAAATAAAATGGTGAATAGTTGTTTCTGAGATATCGACGAAGAAGTTCCGCACCAAGGTAGCCGATAGTGAGGGCTGAGCTAGTGGCTTAGCCCATTTGGGCATAACATTTTGGACGGTGGTGGCGTAGGACGCGTAGAACTCACGAGTCATCTCCTCACTAAAATTTCTCAGGTTGCGTGCCATCCACTCACATTTGTGCCTCTGGAACAACTCCTCAATGGCAGGCACATAATTGAGGCTCACTGTCAATACCTGACGTTCCTCAGTAATGGTTCTGGCCATCTTCATGTATTCATTCAACACCTTCCCGTCATCATAGATCTAGTATTGGACCTCAACGTACCACATGTTCGGCTCTGTCTCACTGAGAATCAGCCTAACTCCAGGGTCCTGAACATCCCCGTGCTATCGGCATCGGAAGAAGAAGCGAGATTGTCACTAGAACTGGAGCCAGAATGCGACTCAAAGTTGGATTGCGACTCGGAGCTGGACTGTGACTCTCCTGCAGGTGTGGGGCCCTTCTCAAACTGGGGGGAATTGACCTCGACCTCATCACTAGATGTGATGACCTGCCTATTCCTGTTTCTCATAGCCACGGGGGCAGTGGGGGAGCCTCTGGTGGTTTCCAGGACATATTCATCCCCACTAGACTCATTGAGCAGGAGTCGGGATGGGGAAACTGACTTGGACTTTTCCTTCCTATAGTACACGGGAGCTTTTTTTTGTGCCATGGTACCTGTGGAAGACCAGTTAGTATTTAACAAAAAAATACCCAAGAAAAGTTTTTTAGAACACCATTTGGACTTAGACAAAAAAAATTAAAAAGTTCTGGGCAGTAGTTATTTTTATGACCCACAATGGGTACCTACGGTCTGTCGATGGAACGATGAGTCGTGGGTCCCCTCCGTAAGTCACAGAGTCTATTGTTAGGTCTCTGATATTGGAACCACGGATGTTCAGAATGGTCCGTCAATGGAACGACGGATCGTAGTCCACACCGTGGTTTTCAACTTAGTAAATAATTTTGTGCATCCAATTGACGGACCACAACCTACGATCCGTAGGTGGACCTATGGTCCATCGGTTTAGGTCGTCGATCAATGTTGTTCTAGACAGTGTGATCCCAATATTCAAATCAACACATTAACTTCAATAATCAATCAATTAATCAAGGTCTAAACATGCATTTCAACATACTATGTGCTAGTTCATCATCCATAGGGTTTTGATTATGCAAACTTCAATTTTCTAAGATCGAAACATCGAAAACTCTAAGTCAAAATTTTCAACTAGACCTATCAAACCCAATTATCTAATTCAAACTAACAACACACTCACACACCATCGTTCCAAGGGTAGTTTCTAAACTAAATTCAAAGGATTATACAAGCAATTAACTACCCGAGGTCAAGTTCAACTTTGTGACTTCAAGTTTAGACACTGAAAAATTCAAAGTTATGGTGAAGTCGATTATCTTACAAGTAAAAAAAGTTGGTGAGTGCATAGATCAGTGATTTCTTCTTAAAACTCAAACAAAATTAACACAGAACTTGGACCTAGGTTGCTTGGTAGAAATGGGTGGAATTTGGAGAGAAAATGTAGTTTTGGGCATATTTGAGAGAGAATGGGGAAATAGAAATGGAAGAGGAGGATATATAGGAGTGAATGGGGGGGTTAATGGATGAAATTTTGGAATTTTAATGGTTTGAAATGGTTGGGGGAAAGAGGGAAGCGGGGGATGTGTTTAAAATGAAGGGTTTATATTTTAATTGGGGTCCGGGTCCGGGTCGGGTCGATTGCAACCCTAACTTGGACCCACAAAACCCCGTCGACGGTCCGTGGGTCGACCTGAGGTCTGTCGATGGGTACCGTGGTTCACTCTAACACTTATAAAAAATCATAACAGATACCTAGGGTCTATGGATGCCATCCACGGTCCGTGGATCAACCAACGAACCGTCGATGGGACCCATAGACCACTGCACCAACTTAATTTTTGCAGATTTTTGCTTTTCTTCCCAGCACACGTAGCAAACATTAGGACTCACTTTAAATGTTTTCTTGACACTTTTTAGACACGGACCCTATTCTATTTTTAACTAGCCTACACTAAAACTACAAAATTAATAAACATCTAACTAGAAAACTACAAATTTAATAAAAACTCCCTATATAAAAAAGAAACTCCTCTAGTTGTCTAGATTATACATCTTGGATTGCCTCCTAAGAAACGGTTGATTTAACGTCTCGGCACGACGCAGACGCCTTTATTACCCAGACTTCATCACGACCTCACTCCTCGATTACTTCATTGATACTCTCAGATTGCCCTAAGTAGATATTTATCCTTTGACCGTTAACTTTTAACTTCGTTCCTTCTTTGTTCTCGAGTTCAACCGCTCCATGTGGAAATATTTGGGTTATTGTAAATGGTTTGGTCCACTTAGACTTGAGTTTGCCAGGAAATAAGCGCAACCTTGAGTTAAATAATAGCACCTGATCACCGGAAGCAAATTCATGCTTTTCGATCTTCTAGTCATGGTACTTCTTCATCTTCTCTTTGTATAAGGCAGAACTTTTATATGCTTGTAGGCGAAACTCATCAAGCTCATTCATCTCATTCACTCTTGGACTCAATGTGGCGCCCCAATCCAAATTCAACTTCTTTAGTGCCCACATTGCTTTATGCTCTAGCTCTACAGGCAAATAACAAGACTTACCATATACAAGTTGGTAGTGGGACATACCTATGGGGGTTCTGAATGTAGTGCGATAATTTTATAGAGCATCATCAAGCCTCCTTGACCAGTCAGCTCGGTTGGCATTTACGGTCTTTGCAAGAATTTGCTTTATCTTACGGTTTGACACTTCAACTTGCCCACTCGACTACAAATGGTAAGGGGTTGCTACGCTGTGGCGAACACCATATTTCTCAAGCAGCGCCTTGAACAACTTATTACAAAAGTGAGAACCTCCATCTCTTATGATTGTCCTTGGTGTACCAAATCTGGAGAAGATATTCTTTTTTAGGAATGTGGTGACACTCTTTCCCTCATTGTTTGAAAGTGCGACTACTTCCACCCATTTTGATACATAGTCAACCACCACAAGAATGTAATTCATCCCATTCGAACTCACAAACAGCCCCATGAAGTCAAGACACCAAACATCAAAAAGCTCAATCACTAGTATTTGGTTCATTGGAAGTTCTTGCTTTTTCGAAATTCCTCCTTCACACTGGCAACGATCAAAAGACTTGGCGAAATCATGCGCGTCTTGGTAGATGGTAGGCCAGTAATACCCACATTGCAAAATTTTATGGGCAGTTTGGATACCACTATGGTGCCCATCAACAGGCGATGAATGACACACTTCTAGTATACTCATCATCTCAACCTTGGGCACACAACATCAAATAATTCCATCAGAACAAACACGAAACAAGTAAGGCCCATCCCAAAAGAACTTCTTCACATCAGACATGAACTTTTTTATTTGGTGGAATGATAAATCCAACGGAACCAAATCATTTGCCAAGTAGTTAGCAAAGTATGAGAACCAAGGGATAAGATCATAAGAAGCAGCCAATACCTGTTCGTCAAGGAACACATCATTAATCTCGATTCCATCCTCTAGCTTGATCATATCTTCCTTCTCTAGTCTGGACAAATGATCAGTAACCTGATTTTCTATTCCCTTTCTATCCTTTACCTCAAAATCGAACTCTTATAGTAGAAGAACCCATCTAATCAATCTTGGTTTTGCATCCTTCTTAGCCATCAGGTACCTCAATGAAGAATGGTCAGTATGCACTATGATCTTAGTACCAAGCAAGTAGGATCTAAATTTCTTGAATGTGAAAACCACAGTAAAAAGTTCATGTTCAGTAATAGTATAGTTCTTTTGAGCCATATTCAGAGCTTTGTTGGCATAGTAAGTCAGATGAATAATTTTCTCTTGTCTTTGACCTAATACTAAACTAAGTGCCACCCCACTTGCATCACACATCACTTCAAATGGTTGCCCCCAATTCAGTAAAATAATGATAGGTGTCGAAGTTAACTTTTCTTTCAACTCTCCAAATGCTCTCAGACAGGCATCATCAAAATCAAACTTACACTCCTTTTAAGTAGTTGCACAATGGGTGTGCAATTTTAGAGAAATCTTTTATGAACCTGCGGTAGCTGCATGCCCAAGAAAACTTTGAACACCTTTTACAGAGATGGGTGGTGGAAGCTTTTCTATTACCTCGACTTTAGATCTATCAACCTCAATACCTTTCTGAAAAATTCGATGACCCAGAACTATACCCTCTTTCACCATAAAGTGGAACTTTTCCCAGTTGAGCACAAGATTGCACTATTCACATCATTTTAGAACCTCAGCCAAATGTGTCAAACAGTCATCAAATGAGTCACCTACTACTGAGAAATCATCCATAAATACCTCTATTGTGTCCTCCACCATATCTGAAAATATTGATATCATACAACGCTGGAACGTCACTGGAGCATTACATAATCCAAATGGCATCCTTTTGAAGGCGAAAGTCCCATAAGGACAAATGAAGGTGGCTTTCTCTTGGTCTTCCGGAGTTGTGGAGATTTGATTGTAGCCCGAATACCCATCTAGAAAACAATACCAACCCTTACCAGTGAGACAATCTAGCATATGATCCATGAATGGTGTTGGGAAATGGTATTTCTCAGTCCATGCATTTAAATTACGGTAGTCCATACACACTCTCAAACCAGTCACCGACCTTATTGGAACAAGCTCATTTATAGAATTGGGAACCACAGCGATTCCTCTTTTCTTTGGCACACACTAAACTGGGCAAACCTAACTATTATCAACAATAGGATATATAACTCCAGGAATAGTGTAAGATCCCAATGGTACAAGGAATAGTGAAAGCTCCAGGATCCTCTTTCTTTTGCACAAGTGACCTATTAGCAATAACACTACAATGTTGCAGCTTCTCTTCATTCTCAAAACTGACAGCCCTCTTTTTGGTCACCAAGTCTTTCATGAATTTTGCATACCCAAGCATCTGTTCCAAAGCTTCTATCAACGGAACATTGAAGGACAGTTTCTTCAACATAGTGATAAAACTATGATATTTTCCCTTTTCATTCTTTTTCACCAACCTTTATGGGAATGGAGGTGGAGGTTTAGGCATGGGAACAACTTTTTGGGTCACCTCAACTTCCTTTTCTGTATCAACTCTCGGATCTTCAGTAACCTCATTCTCCTCCTCATCTTTTCTATCATTCTTTCAACCTCAGAGGGCATGGGGAGATCGATAGTTTGTTTTCCTCTGCGAGTGGTGACTACCATATAATGACCATCATTTTTTGGATTCTGGATGGTGTTGCTAGGAAGTGTGCGGGTTTGGTGTGGGTTCACAGTAGCAGACAACTAACTAAACTGCTGCTCAAGTTACCTGATCGACACTGCATGGGCATCAACTTTCTGACCAATCCTAGATAAATCATTGCGCATCTCTTTCACATTTTCATCTATCGCATCAAACCTCTTCATCATCTTGTGCATCATATCTTCAATGCGAGTCATACTAGTACCAACCTCTCTATTACCGGGTGGAAATAGGGACCAACCTTCTCATTTTTGTTGCCATAGTTGTTACGGTTGTAATTGTTATCACGATTGTAGTTTCCATCCTGAACATAGTTTCCCTCACGATTATAGTTTCCATAGTTCTGACCTTTGTTTCCTTGACCTTGGCGTCAATTATCCAAGTTGGAACCTTGGGCGTTGGTTCGGAAACCCCCCGTCTTATCATTAACCAAATTCTCATCCTCATCATAGTAATACTCTTCAACTGGTAGTAGTGGAGTTCTAGTTAAATAATTTACCGCATTTACTTTTTATGCACTTCCACTCATATGCTTTAATACCAAGCCAATTTATGTCCTCATTTGTGCCATCTCTTCATGAATATCATCATTTGATTGACTTGGTGCAGTTTGGATAGCGAACGTGCTTCTACTAGTATTTGCCTTCCTAGTGCTCCATGCTTTATTGTTCTGGGAGATCCTCTCAAGTTTTTCAACAATTTTCTCAAAAGTGCACTCACCATAAGATCCTCCAGCAATAGTGTCTAACACAGCCTTTCCATTATCATCCTGTCCTTTGTAGAAGTAGTCCTTCAGTGACTCATCATCTATGCGGTGATTCAGAATACTTCTCATGAATCCAGTGAACCTATCCCATGAACTGCTTACTGACTCTCCAGGTAGTGCCATGAAATTATTCAGTTTATCTTTTTAATTCAACTTCTTGGACACAGAAAAGTACTTCGCCATGAATACCTTGTGCAATTGGTTCCATGTGTATAATGAATTGTATGGCAGCTCAAAAAACCATACAGCAGCATCACCAGTCAATGAAAGTGGGAATACTCTCAAACCTATAATGTTCATATCCAAGTCTGGTTGTCCCATACTACTCATATTGACACTTGTCAATTTAGCCATGTGAGCGTATGGATCTTCCGAAGGTAACCCAGCGAACAACCCTCTTGTTGTAAGCATTTGCACAAGACTGTTAGTTACCACAAATGTATGTCCCACAGGTAATGGAGGGAGAACAATATATAGGCCCAGTTGATCCAACCTCGTCATAGTCAACCCTATAGTTATCACGACCCCTTGGTGCTGGCGGATTTTGTACCATTTCTGCATTTTCGATTAGATGACCACCTTGAACCTGATCGGGCACATTTACAACTCCAGGAGGCTGCAACCCAGCTCCTTCATCTTAACCCTACTCATAGGATCATTTTGTACCCCAAGATTTATGCCTCTTCCAACCATTCTTCTTAAAGTTCTCCTTATTTCCAGATCGTAGGGCGTCACGAGATTTTCTTGACTCCGTGTACTTGGCATACACTAGAGTTGAGACCTGTAGAAAACAAAAATAAAACAAAAATGTAAAATCAGGAAATACTTTACTAAAGTTCAATAATGAAGTTAGTTTAATATAAAAGTTGTATTCCCCAGCAGCGGCACCAAAATTTGATACGCCCAAATTACACTTCCCAAAAGAAGTATTAGCGGTCGTTGCCAAATAAAGAACTCAACTTGTACGTTGGGGTCGATCCCATGAGGAATATGGTTTAGACTTAAACTTAACTCACGATTATCTCTTTTTAGTCAAACTATTTCTGAGAAAAGTAAACAAAGGGAGGGTTTTATAAATAAAATAACAGTTGTTGGTTTGAATTAATAAGTAATAAGTAAAAAAGTTCACAGTTGAGATATCAATATAAGAAGAAAACTAGGTTATATGTGTTCCCCACATGTTCTTATTGTAGTATTCCTAATAATAGTAATTTTATCTTAGTGTTTGACATGCAAGGTTGATAAGATAGGTATTCCTAAGAGATTGGTAATCCAAGTATATACTTTCACTCGCAACTTGGTAAGTCTACGGGTGTGTGCTTTACTAACCCTTACCTTTACCCCGGATTAGTCCTCGTGTCAATTGAGTTGGGTATTCACCCTCACATCAACAGATTAAAGTAAGACTGTAGATAGCAGCAAATCCTTAACTAAATCTTTGTTGTTTAATCTTTTTCCCATTCAATACCCTCTTGGTAAGGCACGTAGGAACGAGGCGAGTTCTAACATTGCGCACTGCTAGAAAGACCTCCAAACAAAAATATTAACAATACATGCATAAACACTATTCAAGAATTACTTAGTTATTAGTCAGACGTTGTTAATTGCTCATTGTTCCCACAACCCTAGTTGTGGATTTAGCTACTCATGCTTGAGAATTCACAATTCATATCAGGGTTACTAAAAGAAATCATGAACTTACAATTAGAATAGATGAAAACCAAAATCTTGAATTGAAATCCAAAGTGCAAATTGCATAAACTAGCTTCTGGAATTAAAGTGCCAAAGTGTTTGCAAAATAATTCCAAAAATCAAAAAAAAAGTCTCCAATATTGTCTAACACCCAAAAATGGAAATAGCAACTAATATTTATAGTATTTAAATCCTAAACCAACTAGGAAACAAAATAAGGAAAATTGGTTCAGGACGCAGTTTTGAGAGATGACCGGACCTATAGACCGTGGGTCAGCACTTGAGAACTATTTTAGGTCCTTCAAACGACGATTGCCACCGACGGTCTGTGGTTTGGACTACGGCCCATCCTACTCTTCCATGGTTCAAGTACTGGAACTTAGATTTTCTGAATCAAATGACGGTCATCGATCTACAGTTCGTCAGTCACTCTATGGGGCGTCATTGACCTCCGTGGTTCCACACGTGGCCAGACTTCCTTGAACTCACACCTACGCTGCATTACCTACGGTTCGTGGTTGGTTTCGTCGGTTGCTGTTGCTGCCTTTTCAACCCATTTTTCTCTCAACCACTTTCGAACCAATTTCCCACAAAAGATTACATAAAAACTATTATGTCAAATCAACAACAACCAAAGACTCACACAAACTCTAAGTGAAATGCATCAAAAATATCGTAAACTCACAGTATATCAGCTATTAACATAGAATTTGGTGTCTCCCACACCGAAAAGGGTTGTCCTATTTTACAAGGTAAGGACCATGAACTTCTAGCTTATGTGGATGCACTAGCTAATATCTATGACAATCCTATGTTGGTACATTGTTTATGGGAAACAGATAATTTCTACTTGTCCACTTGATACTAAGCTTAACTTCCGTGGAATAGTTCTTAATCATATTCATCTTATCTCTTAAAAGAACATGAGTAATCGCCTCTTGTCCTTACATCATGTGACATGGGTAATCTCCTCTTGTCTTTCATTTAGAGGTCATGGGTAATCGTTGCTTGCCTCACTCTTAGAATAGCTCATTATCTTTGATTCATTTTAGGTGAGAAGACATGTCAACCTTAGGATCCTTTATGTGAGAAGACCTTTCATATTCATGCATGATGTAGTTATGTAAGAAATCCTTTTACAACAATTAACCACAAAAACAACATATATGCTTTTACTCTCAAAGCAATCTACA
This sequence comes from Solanum piurae, assembly GCA_029582685.1. Lineage (NCBI taxonomy): Eukaryota > Viridiplantae > Streptophyta > Magnoliopsida > Solanales > Solanaceae > Solanum > Solanum piurae. The sequence goes on from JAJOOO010007539.1 coordinate 76,940, forward strand.
TCAATTTCATAAGAACATGCATAATTCCACAATTCATCTTTCACAGTTCAAAACCTACTTTCAATCATCAATATTTTACAAAACATGGGTTAGACATAGGTTCATGAGAATTCATCATAAAATCATGCAATTACCTCAAATTATGCTGGATAGATCATTAAACAATCAAATAAATCCATATTTAAAGGAACCAATGAAATAGAGGAAAAACCCAAACTCAATTGGGGATTTCTAACTTTATAAATTGGGTAATTGGGAACTCCATGGAGGAAAGTGCTTTATGGATGAAAACTATCATACATCAATGCCAAAAGCTTGACTTCAATGGTGGAATCAGAGACTTGACTTGCAAACCCTAACTTTCTTCTTCAACTTCTACAGAGAAATATTTTGGAGAGGAAGACTTGTTCTTCTTTTAGGAATTTGAGAGAATGATTTCAATTGGGGAAATTTGGCAGTTAAAACAGTTATATAGGGGTTCTAAAAGAAGGTAAAATGACATGGTATTGAATTAAAACAATTTGGGGAAAAGACCAAGATGCCCCTAAAATAAATGTCGTCACCAACGACAGTGGGGACCTACGGTCCGTGATTCCACCTACGGACCATCCTGGTTGGCTATCGTTGGTTTCAGAGAATTGATTATTGGACCACGAACAACGAACCCCATCCTACGGATAGTAGTTCTGGCAACGGATCGTGGGTCGCGACCATCATTCTCGACCTGTGACTCTGAAATTTCTATAAGTTTGGGACTCACCTACGAAACCTATCTATGGCTCGGTGATTGGATGAAGGACCATCCTGGTAAATCGTTGAAAATTACAGAAAACTTAACATTTTGAAAAATTTGAACTCACTAACCACGCCACCACCTACGGACCATCGTCCCACCTACGGTCCATGGATGGTGTCGTCTATGCTGACACCAAGTATGTGAAAAACTGAAATTTTCTCATCTTTTCAAATCTGAGGTGTTACAAAAACACTATCCAAGCTCTACAACATATTTCCCCTTAAAAGGTATCACCTGAAACAAGGCTTAGATAAGAAAGTTTAGGAGTACATCTCGTTTTTAGCTCAAACGCATGATTCATATGAATAAGAGTGCATTCTTTTGAATCTAATCACTTAAGCATACTCACGAGCTTCTCTCAAGCTCTTCTACAGTCTCATGACTTATTGAAGACTTTTGCTTAGAGTAACTCATCGATAAGGATTTGGGCTTTACTTTTAAACTAACTTTAGAATGAGGGGTAGTTTAATGGATCTGAGAAAGGCACGAGTTTGAATAAGTTAGAGTATTAAATAAGGGGAACTTTTCTTAAATGTATGTAGTCCGTCATTGATAGAAGTGGGGCCCTCAACATCATAAATAAGATCCTACTGACACGACTTTATAGACACCCTAGGACACTTGAACTCAGTGCTCTGATACCAAGATTGCTATGCCCTGAGCCTACACCCTGGACGTGGTCAACACTTCAGAACTATTATTGGTCCCCAAGCGAACCTTTGGCCTGGATGACTACTTAGAGGAAGACTGACACAAGCATATAAAGGCTTAAAACAAAAGTAAATCATTAAAATTGTAAAATACTCAACTCATACTATCTAAACAATACTCAATGCAATAATAATAGTTTGCAAAACATCTCAAAGGAAACGAGAGTATTGACAGACTTCTCAACTCTATCTATCTATCTATGAAGCCTCTATAGTTCAACAAGGATGTTTGGAAAAGACCCACGACACCCTACAATGACAAATCTAAAAAGAAAAGTGGAGTCCTCCAGAATGCAAGGAGGCTCACCAAAAGGTAACTAGAGTGCAAAGTGATCTCAATGAAGCGCATGTTGATGAACTTGAACACGTATCTGTATCATAAAAGATGCAGGTTTAATGACATCAGTACATTGAATGCACGAGTATTTAATATATCTGAAGCGAAACAATTAAAAGAAAGGACTGCAATAGATAAATATATACTTAAGCTGAATGTAAAGAAATAAAGGAACTAAATCATTTAAAACTCAACATAATAAGTGATATAGTAAAGATACACTTTAACTCTATTTGAGAGATTCTCTAACCGACAACCATCACTATGAGCTACGTGATGATACAATGCTTCGCCCACGGTGCCAGAACTGTACAATACCGTGATGAGGTATAAAAGCTCTCAACTAAGTGAATTTACTAAGAAATAAGGATTCATCTAAAAAATATGATCTTTTACCCATGTTGGCAAGACATGGTTTATGTAACACCCCGTATACGAAAATAGAGATTTCAAATTTCTGGTGTTACATGTGGCACTCACGGACACCATCCACGGACCGTTGATGGACTCACGGTCCGTCCTGCAGGTCCGTGGTTTGTGACAGAAAACTTCCCCAGAATTCAGTCAGAAAATTTGGCTAAGTGTTGACCCACGGCCGAACTTACGGTCCATAGGTCAAGTCACGAACCGTAGTTCGTGTCCGTGGATCGATGCCCCTAAAGCCTAGCTTCAGTCCCGATTGACGGTTGACCAGCACGGACCGTCAATCGATCTACGGTCCGTAGGTCTGACCGTAGATGAGAGTCAGCAGCCAGTTAGCTGAAAAT
>JAJOOO010007540.1:0-60320 GCA_029582685.1 Solanum piurae
TTTTCTAGTTGATTCCAACACTCTAAGGTACATCTAAACATCATGAAATCATCCATAAATATGAGATCATGAACCTTGAATCCATAATCCAATTCAAGAAAAGTTAAGATCAAAGTCAAGAGAAGTAAGAGTCAAGTCAAGAGAAGTTCTTAGAGTTTTCCAAAAGTCTTTTCCAAATGTTTTAACTTTGTTTTAAGACTTAAAGTTCAAGTTGAGTAAGGATTAGAGAGTAAAGTTTGAAGTTCATTTATTCAAAAGTATATGGGGACTATGTATTCCCAAAGGGTTTAAAATGTTTTCACATTTAAACAAGAAAGGAAACCTCGATTTCCAAAGAGCCTTTGAGCTAGTTTTCATAAAAGAGTAATTGCTTTCTAAATGAAGCAAAAGAGGAAACTTTGATTTCCAATATAGCCTTTAAGCTAAGTTTTTTAGCACTAATCTCAAATTATAGAAAGAAGTATGTTTTAAACATAAGAGCTAATATCATATTTTTGGGAGTAGTATTGAGCACCGATATGGGGGAGAGTTCAGACAACTCACAGCCCCCATAAACCATGTAGGCATCATGGGTAGAAAAGGGTCATACTTTTTAGATGATTCCTTTAGTGCTTTTTAGAATAGACTAGTGGATCCACTTAGTAGTTTAGGTTCTATACCCTCGGCAAGGTATAGGACGGCCCTGACAGCATTAGGCAAAATGCTGTATCATCACAATAGCTCTTAAGTGATGGTTGTCGGTTAAAGAAAATCCCACAGAAGTAATTGTATTCTTATATACACAGTTTAGTGTATTTTTACATACGTTTCAGAGTTATATGTATCTTTGCATAAACACGAGTTGACATCATATTTTAAACAACTTTTCTTTATATTGTACTTGTTTTAAACTGCTTTATATTGAAATGAGATCAGTTATGTTGAGTTGAGTTGAGCCAGGTAAGTTCTTCAGTTCCTTTCAAGTTTATGTCTTGTTTTAGAATTCCCCTCGCATACTCGTACATTGAATGTACTGATGCCATTTGGCATGCATCTTATTATGATGCAGACATATGTAACTAGGATCGACATCCAGCATATCATTGATCCAGTGAGCTCTCCATAGTCAATTGGTGAGCCTCCTTGCATTCCGGAGGACTCCTTTCTATTGCTTTCAGTTATTTTATTAGTTCATTAGGATGTCGTGGGGTTTATCCCAACATACCTCTTAGTTGTTTTATAGGCTTCATAGACAGTCAGATGTTAGTTCTTTAGTCTTTTTATTGTCATTATCTTATGTTAAGACTTGAGTTTACCTTAATGACCAAGTTGAATGTTCCATTATAACATTCCAGTTTATTACATAGACTTGTCTTTGTGGAATTAAGTCTTCCGCTGAGTAAGTAAGCCAGGCCAAGGGTTTGCTTGGGACCAACAATGGTTCTCGAATGCCAGTCTTACTCAGGGTGTAGGCTCGGGGGTGACAACTTAGCTATTATTCATACGTTGTTAATTGCTCATGGTTCCCACAACCCTAGTTGTGGATTTAGCTACTCATGTTTGAAAGAACACAATTCATATTGTTAGAAGAAGAATTCATGAACTTACGTATTGAGTAGAAGAAACCCGTAATCGCCAGTTGAAGTTCAAAGCAAAAATCTTATAAACCGAATTTAGGAAATCAAATTGCCAAAGTTTGCAAGTCAATTTCCAAGAAAATACCAAGAACTAAAAGTATACAATAATGTTTAACCCCCAAAAAAGAGGTTTACATGCCCTATATATAGAAAAACATGTCCTAAACAAAAAGGAAACGAAATAAGGAAATAAACTTTTCTAGTCGCGGCTTCAATCGATGATACTGACCGTGGACTGACCTACAGTCCGTAGGTCCCTTCCGTGGCTCAAGACTTAAACAATTTCTCAGAAGTTTGGAACCTTCAACTCCCAGTTGCAATCGACGGACGTGCAGTACGGATCGTGGGTCGATCCACGGTCCGTGGGTCCTCTTCCATGGCTCCACACTTAGAGCTTTTCATGAGGTACTAGAACTTCAACTCCCAGTTACAAACGACGGACGTGCAGGACGGTTCGTGGGTCGACCTACGATCCGTCACTCGCTTCCGTGGTTCCACACTTAGTTAGACTTCCCTGAAGATCAGTCCACGCCTACCCACTGATGGACCGTGACTAGACCTTCGGTCCGTAGGTCTCTTCCGTGGGTGGCCACTTCTGCAAAATTTTAGTTGTATCTCTCTCGACCTCGTCCAAGCCTATTTCCTGCAAATATAACACAATAAACATCAGTTCTAATACAAAATGTCCCTAGACACACACAACTCTTAAGTGAAATTATTAAAAATACCGTATATTCATGGTATATCAACATCCTTAACTTAAATTTGTTGTTTGTCCTCAAGCGACCCACTAAGACTCTAAACTACACTTGTGCAGAAACAGACATTCAAACTCAAGCAATCACATGACTTTCTATCCCGATCCCTTTTCTAGTGCAAATATTTTCTCTTAGACTCAACAAGCTAACTCATGCGGATCTAGATATGACAACGATGGACAAACAGACACACAATATACACTTTTTTCCAATCACCAAGGTACCAATTCTCCGACAATGTGACTAGTGCCCTCACTTCAAACGAATATTTTTTCACACAAAAGATATGAATTTAGAGTTTTAGGATTCATTCAACACTCACGCTCAAAAGTGGTTTCAAGTACAGTTAGTGCTCAATACCATAGGCTTGCCCTTATTTTCACTACTTAGACTCTCCAAACTAGTTGCTAAGATCACTATAGGACTTTCTTAGCTTGTAACATAGGCTCAGGGTCAGGTGTGGTACATTTGGGTACTTTTTAGTGACTTTATGCCCTCCTTGACATTACATTGGCTTTTTACCTCTTTTCTCAACCTATTTTCGACATACTTGCATTTCACTTTCTTTCCCTTTGATTCTTTTCAACATGGATGTGATTTTTTGACTTTGAGGCTCTTATTTTTCACTTTTTTCTTTCACTTTATTTTTCGGCACTTTTATTTACCATCTTTTTTCTTGTTTTACACAAAGTCACATCCTCTTCTCTCTTTTAACATCAAACTCTTTTCATACCCTTTTTTCTTTCAGTTTCCTCTTTCGTAGCCACCATCAACTTATGGATTTTCCATTAGTTAAGGTGCATAATATCCAATGTCAGACCAGAGCAAATGATTGAGGTCACTTTTGGCATTAGTCACCCTCAACTTAGGTTTTTGGCCTAAGTCAAGGTGCACATGTCCAAGGAGTGACCGAGGCCAAAATAATTATTTTAGGGAAGGTGAATTAGGTGAATCAAAAGAAATGGTCTATTTTAGGCTCAAATATTTGGATAAAAGGGAACATTGATTGCATTTGGTTGGATCATTTTAGGCTTATGTGGACTAATTTGAACAAGGGCCTATGATCACCTCCCAACTTCTCACCTAGATCATCTTAGGAGGACCAATGGGGCAATTCTAGATTGGTACAAACTGTCTGAACATTCAACTTTTCTCACACACTCTTGGCACATTGTTTCATTATCAGATTACCCAGTTCAAGTTTTAGCTTAAGTCATGAGATCAAATCGGTTCTTATCATGTCACATTGCGATCCAACACAGTCAACTCATCAAGACTACATATCTAACATAATTTAACACATTTTTGGACATGGATCATTTTTCTCATGCTTTTCATGCCATCATGCTTTCATTTTTCTACTTACTCCTACACATACATTCCTAAACATGCCGGTTCAGCAGGAATTAAAACAGACTGTTGGGGAAAAAGAACACATGCAAGAAAACCCCAAGAGAGGATTATGAGTTGGGTTACTCAGGCTAAACCCTATCACTCACAATCCATGTACCCCACCCCCTAGAACATAGAGTGCATTTGTCCCCAATGCATAAAAACTAAAGAATAAAGGATCAGGTGAAGCAAAACTGTGGCACATAGCACTGAAAACCTCTCAATAAGCGGGTGGGTTTGGTTTGACAGAACCCGCTGGATCAACACTCGGGTCACTGTCAGTAGTACCCATATCTATCACCTCAGCACCCTCAGTAGTGCTAACATCAACTCTCGCCGCACCATCAGTAGTGCTCACGCTGCTAGAGGCACCAACACCTACCTCCCTAGCCCGCAACTGACGCATCTCCTCATCAACTATGGATGCCATTCGGGCTGCCTCATGCTCTTGGAATTCCTTCTGTGAACTCTCCTAACCTCAATGTCATCAGAAGTCCGACTAGAGCGGGGGTGCTTCCCATCATGACGGGAAGAATCAGGCGGTAGCATCTTATCTCTAAATAATGCATCCATCATCATATTATCAACCGGTGCCGTGGGGGCAGACTCAGGGAACACATGCTCTCTACCTCCTTCTGAAGGGTGGTCATATCAATATTCGTGGCCGACATCTCTAGTACTCTCAACTCAAAAGCATACAGACGCTTATGAACTGCCTGGACCTTCTGATCCATCATGTGCTCTATCCGCTGCTCCATCCTAGCCTCGGAATCTGCTATCGTACGCTGCATCCATGGCCTCACATGCTCAAGCAAGGTAGCCATCTGAGCCTTCAATTTCTAGACACGAGCTAGGGGCACGACAATACACCCTAAGGAGGAGGTGGCTCTGGAGAAGCTAGGGGCCTGACTGGATGTCGGCGAATGGGAAACCAAGGAATCCTCAGTAGTGGCTGGAGGGGCAGGCTCGTCACCCTGCATATTCTCCACATCAGCAACTAAGTCTTCTCCCAATAGTGGCACCTCAATATGTGTATCTCTGCGAGGTGCAAATATATTGGTCTCATCCCGAATCAGGTCAATATTTAGGGTCTTGGTCGCCTGCACCAGCTTGTCACAATGCCAAATCGGTACCCCCAACATCCTTGCACAATTGGAAATGAGGCATGGGAAGGGTAAGGTGGTGGTGGCCTTGAAGGCCCTCTCGTGTATCTCTGCAATCAGCTTGCTGCCAAAATCGATCTTCATCCCAGCAACCAAATCTGCAACCATGACTACGCGGTCCCGTGTAAGCACATTGTCTGCCTGCGTAGGAGTCACCTGGTTACCCATCAACAACCATAAAAATTGTCCACAAAAGTCAGGGTGGCCTTCTTGATACCCAAGTTCGGGGCGCTGACCCACTCAGCGCGTTCTCCGTCTGTAGCAAGGTGATGGGTCAACCAACACAATAGAGTCTCCCTCTAATCTGCATTCCTCTGGAATTCCCTGCTCCGCACAATGTCCCAGCGATAGTCGAACTCGGTCGTGTTAATTGGCATAGTGTGGCCCGGATTGTAGAGGAACCTGCGGATGGTGGTCTCCAATATATCAATAGAAAACCCATGCACTAGTGTAGCCGTGAGTGGATCCTGGGCAACGGGCTTGGCCCGTCTGTCAATCAAACCTCGGAGGATGGCTGTGTAGGAAGCATAGAACTCCCTAACTATCTTCTCACTGAAGGCCCCTGGGCTACGGGCTATCCACTCACACTTATACTGCTAAAAGAGCCGATGGATGTCGGGCATAGTATGAAAGCTGCCTGTAAGTGCCTGGTTCTCCTGGGTGACTAATCGAGTCTTTCTATCCTTCTCATTCAGCACACGAGCATCCCTGTAGATCAGGTGCTGGCAAAAAACACAACACCTATTAGTCTCGGCAGGATCGGCTGGAGGCTCAGAACTAGGAGGTATGTGGATATCATCCGTACTAGTGGACTCAGAAGATGAGTCAGCTCTACCATCAGAACTGGAGGTTGATATGGAGTCAGAGTCGGATGCAAACTTAGAACCAGCCGGTGAATCGATCGGTGTGGCCCCCTCATCAGACTGAGGGGCAGTGACCACGTCGATAATCACCCGTCGGGCATGGTTCCGTGTGGTGCGTGGTGCAGTGGGAGATGTCCTGATAGTAGGTGGGACATATGCAGGGCCAACCTCCGCATCCATATCCTCATCGATCAGTCGATAGGATGGTGCCACTGGTTTTGACTTGGTCTTCGTGGCGTAAACCAGAGATTTCTTGGGAGCCATGGTACCTGTGGAGGCTTTGTTAGTACCAAAACAAAGCAATAACACACTCGAATAATTTTTAGAAAAGGGAACAAACCAAAATGAAAACTGAAAAAAATTCTGGGCAGTAGCTGAACCGCCCACCTACGGTCGGTAGATCCCCTCCGTAGGTCATAGGTCTCTGAAGATGGGTCTCTAATGCGAACCACGAATGTGCAGAAAGGTCCGTAGGTCAACCTACAGACCGTAGTCCACCTCCGTGGTTCCATACTTAGAAATTCTTAATAGTGCGCAGACCCACGGACCAGACCTACGGTCTGTAGGGTGACCTACGGTCCATGGACGGGGTCTCGTGGTTTGAGACTATGCCAGGTTACAAACATATTTCACATTCAAACTCATTTTTTTCATACATCAATTCAATCATCCTCGATCTGTTCATGCATATTAACACAAAATATGTTAATTCATCATCCTTAGAGTTCGATTACTTGCAAGTTGCCTTGTTAACATACCGATATGAAAAACCCTAAGTCAAAACTGACATTTAGACTAATTACTCCTAGGTTTATGTGGTTAAACAAACTACACAATCACATTATATAGTCCCAAGGGTGTTTTTAGCATACAAATCATTATTTACACACAAAATTTTACCACCTAAGGTCAAGAACCAGTTCGTTACTTCCTAATACAACAATGAACAATAACTTCGAAGTTAGAGTGAAGTCGCTTACCTTTCAAGCAAATGAAGTTGGTGATCGTGTGATGAAATAGACTCCAGAAACCTCTTTCTAGCCTTTGACACCGAACCCGAACCGGAAAATCCTTGCGATTGAGAGGTGGGGAGATTTTGGGAGAAGAGATGAGAGTGATGGAAGGGGAAAGGATTATTATGGGAGAGGGGAGTTATTTGGGGGAATTAATATGGGATTTTTGGGATTTGGAGGGGTTAGAAATAGCTAGGAGGGAATTTGGGTAATGGGGGATGAATTTTAAATGAAAAGGTTTTTATTAATTGGGGTGCGGGTCGGGTCTCCAGAAACCCTAGGTTGGACCCACGAGACCCCGTCTACGGTCCGTGGATCGACCTATGGACCGTAGGTTGGGTCCGTAGGTCACTCAATAGTTAGAAAATTTTAGAAAACATACCTAGGGTCTATGGACACCATTCACGGTCCGTGGATATAACCACAGACCGTCGATGGGGTCCGTAGACCTCTGCACAACCCTTTTTCTGCAGATTTGGCTTTTCATCCCTGCACATGTAACAACTGTTACGCCTTTATTTTTATATTTTCTGGACACTTTTTAGACACGGACCCTATGCTATATCTAGCCAACTCTAATACAAAAATAAAAAACCTATCTAAAGGATTACAAAAATTCAAATAAACAAAGAAAACTCTTAAAATCGAAAAGATAAACCTATAGTTGGCTAGATTGTACATCTTGGGTTGCCTCGCAAGTAGCGCTTGATTTAACGTCGCGGCACGTCGTAGACCCCTTGATTACTCAGACTTCATCAAGGTAGTAGGCCTCAATCACTTCCTGCACACTTTCCTCTTTCCCCAAGTAGACCTTGATCCTTTGCTCGTTCACCTTGAACCTTGTTCCCTCCTTGCTTTCTAGCTCGACCACTCCATGTGGGAACACTTGAGTGACTATGAATGGCCCGGTCCACTTGGACTTGAGTTTGCCAAGAAACAAACACAACCTTGAATTGAATAGAAGCACCAGATCACCCACAACAAATTCACGCTTTTCAATCTTTTGATCATGATACTTCTTCCTCTTTTCCTTGTACAAGGCTGGACTTTAATAAGCTTTTAGGCAAAATTCATCAAGCTCATTCATGTCATTCACTCTTTGACTCGATGCGGCGCCCCAATCCATATTCAACTTCTTTAGCTCCCACATAGCCTTATGCTCTAGGTCTATTGACAAATGGCAATACTTCCCATATACAAGTTGGTACGGGGACATACATATGGGAGTTTTGAATGCGGTGTGATAGGCCCATAGAGAATCATCAAGCCTCCTTGACCAATCGGTTCTATTTGCATTCACAGTCTTAGCAAGAATATGCTTGATCTCTCTGTTGGACACTTCAACTTGCCCACTAGACTGCGGATGGTAAGGAATGGCTACATTGTGATGGACTCCATATTTCTCTAGCAACGCCTTGAACAACTTATTATAAAAGTTGGAACCTCCATCGCTGATAATCACCCTAGGTGTACCAATTCTGGAGAAGATATTCTCTTTCAGGAATGCGGTGACACTTTTACCTTCATTGTTTGAAAGCGCAATTGCTTCCACCCATTTCGACACATAGTCAATCGCAACAAGAATATACTTCATCCCATGTGAACTCACAAATGGGACCATAAAGTCAATTGCCCATACATCAAACAACTCAATAACCAATATCGGATTCATAGGTAGCTCTTGCCTCTTTGAAATTCCTCATTCTCTTTGGTAACGGTCACAAGACTTGGCGAAATCATGAGCATCTTGGTGGATGGTAGGCCAGTAATACCCAGACTGCAAAATCTTATGCGCACTACGAATACCACTATGATGCCCACAAACAGGCGAAGAGTGACACACCTCTAGTATACTCATCATCTCAACCTCGGGCACACATCGATGAATAATCCCATCAGCACAAATACGGAACAAATAAGGCTAATCCCAAAAGAACTTCTTCACATCATGCATAAACTTTTTCCTTTGGTGAAAAGACAAATCTAAAGGAACCAGATCACTTGCCAAGTAGTTAGCAAAGTCTGCGAACCAAGAAAGTAGGATCAAAATTTCTCGAATGCGAAAACAACAACAAGGAGTTCTGGTTCAGTTACCGTATAGTTCTTTTGAGCCATATTGAAATCTTTGCTAGCATAGTAAATAGGATGAAGAATCTTCTCTTGTCTCTATCCTAATACCACACCAAGCACCACTCCACTCGCATCACACATCTCTTCAAACGATTACCCCTAATCCGGTGAAATAATGATAGGTGCGGAAACTAGCCTTTCTTTCAACTCTCTAAATTCTCTCAGACAAGTATCATAAAAAACAAACTTACACTCCTTTACAAGCAATTTGCACAATGGGTGTGCAATTTTGGAGAAATCCTTGATAAACCTCCTATAAAAGCCTGCATGCCCAAGAAAACTTCTAACACCTTTAACAGAGATAGGTGGTGGAAGCTTTTCTATTACCTCAACTTTAGCTCTATCAACCTCAATACCCTTCTCAGAAATCTGATGACCTAGAATGATCCCATCTTTCACCATGAAGTGACACTTTTCCCAATTTAGCACAAGATTGCACTCTTCACACCGTTTCAGTACCTCGACCAAATGATCTAAGCAACCATCAAATGAGTTACATACCATAGAGAAATCATCCATAAATACCTCAATAGTGTCCTCCACCATAACAGAAATAATCGATATCATGCAACGCTGGAAGGTTGCTGGAGCATTACACAACCTAAATGGCATCTGTTTGAAGGAGAAAGTTTCATAAGGGCAAGTGAATGTGGTCTTATCTTGGTCTTCCGAAGCTATCAAGATCTGATTGTAGCCCAAATAACCATCAAGAAAACAATATCAACCCTTACCATCAAGGTGATCCAGCATCTGATCCATGAAAGGCATAGGGAAGTGATCCTTTTTTTTCCAAGCATTCAATTTCTGTTAGTCCATGCATACTCTCCATCCAGTCACAGGCTGCATCAGAACAAGCTCATTTTTCACATTAGGAACCATAGTAATCCCACCTTTCTTGGGCACACACTAAACAGGACAAACCCAACTACTATCTGCAATGGGATAAATGACTCCAACATCCAATCACTTGATGATTTCCTTTTCCACTACCTCTACCTCTTGCATAGGCGGATTTAGTCTCCTTTGGTGCTCAATACTAAGCTTGTGATCCGGCATGAGTTGGATTTTATGAGAACAAATGCCAGTAGGGATCTCAATTATGTCCGCAATAGTCTACCCAATTGCCCTCTTGAACCTCTTTAACACATCAACCAATGTCTCAACTTGTTCACCATTCAAATCGGCCACAATGATGATTGGTAAATTACCATCTCTCCCAAGAATACATACCTCGAATGTGATAGTAGAGCCTTAAGCTCCAATTTTGGAGCCTCTTTTACAGACAATTTTACGGCTGGAGAGTCGCGATTCTTCATATCTAACTCCAATCTCTTTGGCTTGGATCGGAATTTGAACCTATCAAGTGCGGCGACTAATTCATCATAGTCTTCAATACCATCACCCTCAAAGTTCATCATTACCGCTGCCAATGCATCAACACCCAACCTTTCTTCAATAGACACTTCAAAACTTCGCTCCACAATATGATCCACCACTGACACTGACCTGAGATCGCTTTCCTGCTTCATGGACCTACATATATTAAAAGTTACCTCTTCACTATTTAATCAAAACTTTATCTGCACTTTCTCCGTATTGACCAAGGCAGGCCCAGTAGCAAGAAATGGTCTCCCTAGGATGATGGGAACCACAAAATCAACCTCATAGTCAAGTATCATAAAATCTGCCAAAAAAATAAACGACTCCACTTTCACAAGTACATCTTGGAGAACACCAATGGGCATCTTCACAGTTCTATCAGCCATGAGTAATTGCATCGCAATCGGTTTTGGAGCCCCTAAACCTAATTTCTTGTAAATAGACAATGACATCAGATTAATACTAGCACCTAAATCACACAACGCCTTCGCAAAATGCAATAACCCAATGGTGCATGGAATAGTGAAAGCACCAATGTTGCAACCTATCATCATTTTCAAAAATGATGGCCCTCTTCTTAGTCACCAAATCTTTCATAAATTTTGTATACCCAGGCATTTTCTCCAAAGCTTCTATCAACGGAACATTGATGTAAAGTTGTTTCAACATAGTAATAAACCTGTGGTATTTTCCTTCTTCATTCTTCTTTACCATTCTCTGTGGGAATGGAGGTGGAGGTCTAGGCATAAGAACAACTTTTTAGGTATCTCTGCTTCCTTCTCTGTAGCACTCTTGGACTCTCCAGTAACCTCAATCGCATCATCATCTTTTTCAACCACAATTTCAACCTCAGACGGCATAGGTGGATCAATTGTCTGTTTAACCCCTCGAGTAGTGACTTCCAAACAATGCCCATCGTTCTTTGGATTTTGGATGGTGTTGCTAGGAAGTGTGCCAGGCTGATGTGGGTTGACTGTAGTGGGCAACTGATTCATCTGCTGCTCAAGTTTCTTGATTGACACTGTATGGGCATCAACTTTTTGACCGATTCCAGACAAGTCGTTTCATATCTCCTTCACATTCTCATCAATCGAATCATATCGCTTCATTATCTTCTGCATCATATCCTCAATACGCGACATACTACCCCCAACTTCCCTATTGCTAGATTCTCAATTTTGCGGAGGAACATAAGGTCCAAACCTATCGTTCTTGTTGCCATAGTTGTTCCAATTGTAGTTGTTGTCGCGATTGTAGTTCTCATCACGGACATACTGACCCTCTCGGTTGTAGTTTCCATAGTTACAACCTTGGTTTCCTTGCCCTTGGCGCCAATTATCCGAGTTGGAACCTTGGGTGTTGGCTTGGAACCTCCTGTTTGATCATTCACCAAGTAAGCATCCTCCTCATAGTAGCATTTCTCAATCGGTGGTGGTGGAGTTCTAGTCAAGTAATTTACTGCATTCACCTTTCCTGTGCCTCCACTCACATGCTTCAACACCAACTCAAGTTTTGTCCTCACATGCGCCATCTCCTCACGAATGTCATCGGCATATTGATTAGGTGCAACTTGAACTGCAAATGTGCTTCTTCCATTGTCAGATTTTTGAGTGCTCCATACTTTATTGTTTCGGGAAATCTTCTCCAATTTCTTAGCGATCTCCTCAAAAGTGCATTCACCATATGATCCTCCAGCGATAGTATCAAGCACAGCCTTACCATTGACATATTGACCACTGTAGAAATACTCCTTTAGTGGCTCATTATCAATGCGGTGGTTCGAAACACTTCTAATGAATGTAGTGAACTTGTCCCGCGGACTACTCATAGACTCTCCAGGTAGTGCCATGAAGTTGTTGAGTTTATCTTTGTGTTTCAGCTTCTTTGACAACAGGAAATACTTGGCCATGAACACCTTGTGCAATTGGTCCCATGCATGGATTGAGTTATATGGAAGCTCAGAAAACCTGATGGCAGCATCTCCGTTCAATGATAAAGGGAAAACTCTCAACCCTATGACGTTCATATCCAACTCAGGTCGCCCCACACAACTTTTGCACACACTTCTCAACTTGGCTATGTGCCCATATGGATCTTCCAAAGCCATACCCGAAAACAAACTCCTTACTGTAAGCATATGCATCAAACTGCTAGTCACCACGAATGTATGCCCCGAAGGTAGTGAAGGGAGAACAATGGGTCCTTTGAATTCAACAGTATTAAACTCGACCCTGTAGTTATCTTGCAACCTTGGTTTTGGTGGATTTTGCACCCTCAATGCATCTCCAAGTATATTATCGCCATGAACCTGAACATTCTCATTGACAATCTCTGGAGGCTACAACTCAACTCCATCACCTAGATTCCCACCGATTTGGTTGATTTGGACCCCTTTATTATTCTTCTTTCTCAAAGTTCTACTTAACTCTGGATCGTATGGGGTCAATGGTTCGCCTCGACTCCGTGTACTTGGCATACACTAGAATAGAAACCTGTAGAAAACAAAAACAAAAAAATTAAAGTAAAATTAGGAAATAATTGACTAAATTTCAATAATATAGTTAAACTTAATCTAAAAGCCTTATTCCCCAGCAGCGGCGCCAAAATTTGATACGCTCAAATTACACCTCCCTAAAGAAGTATAAGCAATCGTTATCAAGTAAAGAACTCAACTTGTAGGTTGGGGTCGATCCCACGAGCAATATGGTTTAGACTTGAACTTAACTCACGATTATATTTGTTTAGTCAACTTATTTCTAAGACAAGTAAAGAGGTGGATTTGTGTAAGCAAATAACCAATTATTGTTAAGTAACAAGTGAGCAAAATTTGAACTTTGTTGTTATCAATGAGAGAGAGAAACTAGGGTGTATGTGTTCCCCATAAGCTCTTAACGCGGTAATCCTAATAATAGTAATCCCTTTCTAGTGTATCACATGCAAAGTGGTAAGTTATGTATCCCTAAGTGCTTGGTCCGCCAAATAAGGAATTTCACCCCGCACCTTGGTCCGACTACGTGTGTATAATTTACTAACCCTTACCTTTACCTCAGATTAGATATCATATCAATGTATGACTTAGTTTTCACCCTCGCACCAATTGACATTAGACTATTAGATAGTATCACACTAAATCTCTGTTGATAATTCTTTTCTTATTAACTACCTCATTGGTCCGACAAGTAGCAACAAGGCGAGTTCTAACGTTGGCCACCATAAAAAAGACTTATAAATGAAAGAATTACCAATGCATACATCAACACAATTCAAGAATTACTTAGTTATTATTTATACGCTTTTAATTGCTCATGGTTCCCACAACCCTAGTTATGGATTTAGCTACTCATGCTTGAAAGAACACAATTCATATTGTTAGAAGAAGAATTCATGAAATTACGTATTGATTAGAAGAAACTTGTAATCTCCAATTTAAATTCAAAGCAAAAATCTTATAAACCGAATTTAGGAAATCAAATTGCCAAAGTTTGCAAGTCAATTCCCAAGAAAATACCAAGAACTAAAAGTATACAATAATGTCTAACCCCCAAAAATGAGGTTTACTGCCCTATATATAGAAAAACATGTCCTAAACAAAAAGGAAACGAAATAAGGAAATACACTTTTCTAGTCGCGGCTTCAATCGATGATACTGACCGTGGACTGATCTATGGTCCGTAGGTCCCTTCCGTGGCTCAAGACTTAAACAATTTCTCAGAAGTTTGGAACCTTCAACTCTAGTTGTAATCGACGGACGTGCAGTATGGACCGTGGGTCGATCCACGGTCCGTGGGTCCTCTTCCGTGGCTCCACACTTAGAACTTTTCATCAGGTACTGGAACTTCAACTCCCAGTTACAAATGACGGACGTGCAGGACGGCCCATGGGTCAACCTACGGTCCTTCACTCGTTTCCATGATTTCACACTTAGTCAGACTTCCCTGAAGATCAGTCCAAGCCTACCCACTGATGGACCATGACTGGATCTACGATCCGTAGGTCACTTCTGTGGGTGGCCACTTCTACAGAATTTCACTTGTATCTCTCTCGACCTCGTCTAAGCCTATTTCCTGCAAATATAACACAATAAACATTAGGTCTAATACAAAATTCCCCTAGACACACACAACTCTTAAATGAAATATATTAAAAATATCGTAAATTCACGGTATATCAGAGATACTACTTCTCTCAAAGATACTCAATTTATGGAGTTCATGCAGTATTATGGACATAAACAACTCGAATCAAGGGTCTCAATGAAAATATAGAACTCATGAATACATTCTCCTCATTCTCATACTCACTTCCTCGAGTCTTGAAACAACTCCTCAAAAAGACTCAAAAGGACTTTCTCAAACTTTACTCTTAACTCTATCTTGAATTTGAATTATGAATTCAAGAGTTATAACTTGGATAGACATGATCTCTCAATGGTTAATGAAGATTTTAATTGTGAATATCAAGTAGAAAACATAGGTACGATTCGAGGGGACTCATGCGGAAAGAAGGACAGAAGGGTAAGGGACCTAGCAACCCTGGCACACTAAGTGGCGTAGAGCGCCAGACCCTAACCTACAGAACACTAGTTGGGGCGCACTAAGTGGTGCGGCGCCCCAAGTCTCTGCCCAAAAATTGACGAATTTTCTTGTTCAAACTCATGCCCTAACTCATCTAGAATCGAACAATTTCTCTCAAACTCTTTTGGATCCTTAAACCCAACATAATTACAACAAAATCTACACCAAAACCCACAAAAAAAACACTCATTCGCAACTCTCACCTCAAGAACTCAACAAGAACTTCATTATCAAAAAACGAAGCACAAAACTTCAAGAACTCGACAAGATTCTCAATATACTCAATCTCATGGATGAAATTCATTAAAGAAACTCTTGATTGGTGTGTGGGCAAACAAACCCAACACTATGAAAACTTACATACCTCAAAGAACTAGGTTCTTGGTGAAATCTTGAATCTCTTGAACGAACGCTTGAAACCTTGAACTTTTTCTCCTCTTGAATCATCTCTCTAATTCCCTAAATGCTTTGGGGGATGAACGAAATTGATTCTAATCAGTTTGGACCCTTAATTGGGTGTAATTCACTTTTAGACTAAGTAGGGGTAAGGAAAAGACTAAATACCCCTCCTTAGTTCGGATGGAAAAGCCCTATCTAGAGAGGCTACACTCAAACTGGCATATCTCCCTTACCCAGACTTGGATTTTAGCAAACTCGATGGCGTTCGAAAGAGGACTTAAAAATATTCGATTTGATATATGATAGGCCACCTAACTCATTATGTACTAAAAGTTATGGTTGTTTGAAGTTGACTCAAAACTTAAAAGAACTCACGGATGACTTGAATGAATTTCTGTTCAGTTCTTTTTGGAAATCAAGGTACTACATCTAGTGACCTTAAAACTTAAGAAAATTTAAATATCCCACTAAAATCTTACTCAGGAGAAAGAGTGGTTCGAGTCCTAGCTCAATTTTTTTTTGGGATGTTACATTATCTCCCCTGGGGATCATTCGTCCTCGAATGATGAATGGGCTGAGTATGGAACGGGGTTACTCTTACTATCTCGTTTACTCATGCACTTGCCTACTAACATAGGTTGGGCTGATCCATACCAAGAGTTGGGACTTTCTATAGCACCTAAATCAAGAACGATGTTGTTGTGAACATAGTCACGCTCTCTCTGAAGTTACCTTATCTGAAACAAAGGGAGTCTAGGCATGAAGTAAGAATAAGAATACCATGCCTGGGGTAGTGTGACTATTATCTGTTAAGCTTATCAACACTCCTCAACTACGCTCTTATTTCCTTATTACCATACCACATTGGCTGCAACTCATAGCTCCCACAAGGGTACATGACTTCTCCTACCAAGGTCTGAGTCTAACAACACACTCTTTCTATATTCAAGCTTAACCCAAATCCTAAGGTTCGGGTTTTATACCTCTCTATAGGAAATCTCATCTCAAGAATATTACTATTTACCACAACATTCAATCAATATTGGGATCATATCAAGAACCACCTAATGTTTAACAACACCACATTTAAGCTTAGTAATCTAACAACTCCATGGACTCCTACTAACCAGCTCTTTAATAAGTTCTCATTCCCTCATCATCTCTGCCATACCAACTGGAATTTCCCGCATTACTATTTGGAACCAACTAAGGGCTCTCATTTAACTATTTCTCATAGCAAAATCTCATCCTCCTCTTCGTCCTCATTTATAACCTTAGATGGAATTATCACACCATCATTATCACAATAAGGACATTATCCTTCTCCTTCTAACTTCACTCCACTACAACAAGGACCTCTGAAAAGATATCTCTCATACTCTTTTAAACTCATTACTATATTATTCTCAACACTTGACTTGATTTCTTATCCTATCATCTCCCCCTTAGGTTTAAAGTTGACACTTGAAAGCTATGGATCTATTCCATCATCTCTAAACTCGTCTACACCCCCATTTATTTTTACACTCGGGAAAAGCTTATCTCATAACTATCGAACTCTCCATAAATAAATACTACGACCTCTTTCTAAGATGTTTCTCTTGACCTCTTCTCATTGGCTCCTAAGGATGCTTCATCTAACTCTTTAGGGAAATTACACTTGCACCAGTCTATCCCATATTGGCAGATCAATTATACTATAACACCTCGGATCTCAAAATGAACAAAATCCTAGTTTTCAAAGAATCTGGTGTCAGTACCAATAGAATCACCCACGAACCGTAGGTGGGACCATGGACCATAGGTGGGGTTCCGTGGTTGAGGCCCAAGTCTTAATAGTCTCTGATCCCACCCACGGTATACCATTACGGTCCATAGTTGGACCTACTGACCGTAGGTCTGACCGTTAATGAAGGTCAGTAGCAGTTAGGGGGAAATTGTTGATTGGGTCAACTTCAAATGGTCATCACTCTTATCACAAAAGGAATTAGGTGGACCATGACCTATTATATGATAGACAATTGAATTTTCTTTCCAACGCCACAGAGTTTGCTAAATTCCAATCTCATAGTAAAAAGTTATGCTCGTTTTAGTGACGCCCTGCCGGGCAGACTAGACCGACGAACTTAAACGATGTCCGGTAGGTCAAACGACGGACCGTTGTTCCCTCCATGGATGGGCTTCATCAAAATTAAGCAAGGGTCATTTTGGTCCTTTCCCCTATGCATTGGGCACTTAAATTTTGTCATTTTATGCCTAAACTACGTCGTTTTACTCAGAACAAACCTAATAACTTAGTCAGACATACCCATAACCTTTATTCACAAAATAATTCATCAAACCTAGAACAAAAAAGGAGAAAAAGAAAAGAGGTGACCCAAACCCTTCCAAGAAAGCAACAAGTTTTCTTCCATTCCAGCCCCAAAATCAAAATATTTCTCCGTGAATTTTGTCACCAGGAATGTGGGATTTCACTAGTGGGTTCCTTTCGCCCATTAGGTCCCTAGAATTCAGTCAGATTCTTGATTCTCAACATCATGTTTAGACCTAGGGTTTCTAGAATTTTAGATTTATGTTGTGTTTCAGCTATTAGACTAATCCAAATTAGATTATCATGTTTTCATGGAATTATTGCTTAGTTCTTTGCATGAAACTCAGAACCCTAGTTGTGTATATTCTCTTAGTTCATGAATTACACATGCTAGGTCAGTTAAACAGATATACATGCTCCAGTTTCGAAAGTCACATTATCAATATATTTCAGCATGAACCCTCTTTTGAGTTATAAATCTTGAGAAGCTTTTTAAAGCCAACACTTGAGTTCTTAAACTGAGTTTTGAGAAAATAAGATGAGTTTTTAGAAAAGTGTTTTCTAAAACATGATTAGTATGACAATCGAGTATGTCATCAATGTATGAACAGAATGGTATCTAGATATACCATCAATGTTTATGCAGTATGACTTCCCAAATCATCAATGGTCATATTATAATATGATTTTGAATCACTTTTTAGAAAGAGTTTTCAAGTATGAGTATCTACATGTCAGTATTTTGAGCTATTCAGTATTTCAACATTTCAGTATCATATACATAATCAGTTGTGAATAGACTTAATATTGAGTTGTACTAGGGTCAGTCACCCTCATAGTCCCAGAACTACGTGCCCCCGTAGGTTAAGTCCCCTCTGTGGGCATCAGTTTTAGTGATCACGCCAGTCATGCCTTTATACCTCTGGCAGGATATATTGGGTCCTCTCGATGGGGTGTTTACATCGGATTCCACATTTAGCTCATGTGGTTTTATGTTGGTTATTAGTAGCTCTCACAGTCAGATTCTAGTGTATTGACCAAGTTTTCAATTACAGTTCAATATTCAGTTTCAACATGTATAAACTTGGTTATTGCATTCAGTTAGTTCATGTTCAGTGTTTTCAGTACAATATCATGCTCCTCTTATATCATTGCTCAGTTATATGTTTTGTTCAGTTATGTATATTTTTCAGTTTTACTCTATCATGAATGCTCGATACCTTTCAAGTATCAACGCATGCTTTACTCTATATCTTCTCGTGATGTAGGTTCAGGCCTTCAGCATTCATATCACACATAGATTGGTTCGTGATATTCAGTTCAGCAGTATCAGTGGTGAGTCCTCATTCTTCGAGGACGATTGACATGTTATCTTTCCATTTTCAGTCTCTTAGTGTCAGTTTTTCTAGATTTAGCTGGGGACATGTCTCAGCATCTCTAGTCATTTAGAGGCTTATTTCAGATATAGTACTAGATTCATCTTTAGTTTTGAGTTTTATCTTGCAGTTGTTATTAAACTCATAGTGTTTTATATAATCAGATTAGTATTGGGTATTCCCCACGTACAGTTAATTATGGTTTTAGCTTCCACATACTATATTTTATTTAGTAATCTTTTAGTATGCTTATGATATGCCAACAGGGTTAGCTTGGGGTCACTCGTGATCCTAGGTCCCATGTCCACGTCCTGAGGGATAGCTTCGGGGTGTGACAAACTTAGTATCAGAGCATTAGGTTTAAGTGTCTTAGGATGTCTGAAAAGCCGCACTAAGTAGAGTTCTTTTTATGGGTGTGAAGTGCACCACATCTAATGAGAGGGAGGCTATAAAGTGTTTTAGGAAAACTTCACTTTCTTGCTACTCTTATCATGCGAGAGGTATGATCCAACTTCTCATTTCTAACTCATCGTTATGCGCTTAAGATCATGCCTTCTCGTAGAGATTACGCAAGGAATGCTAATGCACACATTATTAATGCAGTTGCTCTAGTCCCAGACCATGAGGTTTCGAACGCATAGTTTCAAAATGTAATTCAGCTTTTGGCTCAGAGTATGACCAACTAGAACAATCAGCATGTTCTAGTTCCTACTAATAGAAATGGTGGATCAGTGGCAGCTAGGGTTCAAGATTTCGTAGGGATGAATCTGCCTGAGTTTTAGGGTCACAAGTTGGTGAGGACCCATAAAAATTCATTGATGAGGTTAAGAAAATCTTTGGAGTGATGCAAGTGACTGGTAATGGTAGGGTTGAGTTGGCATCCTACCAGCTTAAAGATGTGGCCCACATATGGTACACTTAGTGGAAAGATCCAGGGGTAACTCTTACCTTTGTAACTCTCTTTATAGCAGTAATCTAGAAACTCTTTCAGAACCCTTCTCAGTCTCTACCCCAGTTGGTGACCCAATTATAGCTAGACGGGTATACACATATTGCCCTGTCACAGTCTCTTAGAAATTCCCCTTATCATATCCTGTGGAGTTAGAAATGGTAGATTTTGATATCAACCTAGGCATGGACTGGTTACATTCTTATTATGCCTTAGTTGATGGTAGAACTAGGATTGTTCTGTTTTAGTTTCCAAACAAGCCAGTCTTAGAATGGAAGGGTAGTAGCTCAGTGTCTGTAGGTCGATTTCTCTCGTACCTTAAGACCAAAAAGATGATCTATATGGGTAGTGTAGTACATGTTGAGGAAGAAAGGAAGGAATTAGCAAAAGATGTTCATCAGCTGCTTGCTTAGGAATTGGTCTTACGAACATGCCAGATGGTGGTGTTATAACCCAGGATAGATCAGAATCTTCATTGGTAGCATAGTTTAAGGAAAAACAAGATAGTGATCCTATACTACTTCAGTTGGAAGGTGTAGTTCATCTGTAGAAAGTAGATGTTTTCTCCCAAGGTGGATATGGTCGCTTATGTGTTCCTAAGGTGTATGAGTAGGTGAAGCATCCTTGATTGGGCGAGATTCGATATATGAAGCTATGGGAAAAATTTTAGCTCGTCATAAATAGACTTACGATAGAAGTCTTATGCAGATGTAAGGAGAATGGACTTAGAGTTTGAGATAGATGATTGGGTTTTCTTGAAAGTTTCACCTATGAAAGGGGTGATGAGATTTGACAAGAAAGGGAAGCTCGGTCCTAGATATTTAGGCCCTTACAAGATTCTGAAAAGGATTGATAAAGTGGCTTATAAGTTAGAGTTACCAGCAGAACTAGCAGCAGTGCATCCTATTTTTCACATTTCGTTGTTGAAGAACTGTGTGGGTAATCCAGCATCCATAGTACCTTTAGGGAGTGTGACTGTGAAAAATAGTCTCACTTATGAGGATGTGCTAGTTGAGATTCTTGATCGTCAGGTTAGAAGGTTGAGAAACAAAGAAGTTGCTTCAGTTAAGGTTTTGTGGAGGAGTTAGTCTGTAGAGGGTGCTACTTGGGAAGCAGAAGCAACCATGAAGGCCAAGTATCCTCATCTCTTTCCTTTCGATTCCATTCTAGCTTGAGGTAATAGTTCCTCAGTCATTCATGCAAAAAATCAGTCTTAGTACCTTGTTCATTCAGTCAGTCTTGCAATTTCAGCGTATTTGCATGTTCTTGGAACTCAGTTCAGTCAGAAATCAGTTTCTAGTACTTAGTGGTAAGGATTTCAACTTCTTCCCTCCATACTCAGCTAGTTTAGACTTCATTCGAGGACGAATGTTCCCAAGAAGGAGATAATGTAGCACCTCGTATCTCAAAACGAAGAAAATCCTAGTTTTTAGAAAATCGGTTGTCAGTACCAACAGAACCACCCACAAACCGTATGTAGGACCACGGATCGTAGGTGGGGTTTCGTGGCTGAGGCCCAAGTCTTAAAAGTCTCTGATCCCACCCACTGTCAACCAGTACGGTCCGTGGTTGGACCTACGGACTGTAGGTCTGACTGTTAATGAAGGTCAGCCGTCATTTAGGGAGAAATTGCTGATTCGGCCAACTTCAAATGGTCATCACTCTTAGAACAAAAGGAATTAGGTGGCCCATGAACTATGATATGATAGATAATTGAATCTTCTTTCCAACGCCACCGAGTTTGCTAAAATCCGATCTCAGAGTAAATATTTATGCTTGTTTTAGTGAAGACCTGCCGAGCAGACTAGACCGACGAACCCAAACGACGGCCGGTAGGTCAAACGACGTACCATCATTCCCTCTGTGGATGGTCTTAGTCAGAATTAAGCTAGGGTCATTTTGGTCCTTTACTCAGAATAAGAATAATAACTTAGTCAGACATACCCAGAACCTTTATTTACAAAATAAATCATCAAACCTAGAACAAAAGAGGAGAAAAGAGGAGACCCAAACCCTTCCAATAATGCAACAAGTTTTCTTCCGTTCCAGCCCCAAAATCAAAAGATTTCTTCATGAATTTTGTCACCAGGTATGTGGGATTTCACTAATGGGTTTCTTTCACCCATTAGGTCCCTAGAATTCAGTCAGATTCTTGATATTCAACATCATGTTTAGACCTAGGGTTTCTAGAATTTCATATTTATGTTGTGTTTCAACTATTAGACTAATCCAAATCAGATTATCATGTTTTCGTGGAATTATTGCATAGTTCTTTGCATGAAAATCAGAATCCTAGTTGTGTAGATTCTCCTAGTTCATGAATTACACATGCTAGGTCAGTTAAACATATATACATGCTCCAGTTTCGAACGTCACATTATCAGTATATTTCAGCATGAACCATATTTTGAGTTATAAATCTTGAGAAAATTTTTATAGCCAAGACTTGAGTTCTTAAACTGAGTTTTGAGAAAAGAGTTTTCTAAAACATGATTAGTATGACAATCGAGTATGTCATCAATGTATGAACAGTATGGTATCTAGATATACCATCAATGTTTATGCAGTATGACTTTCCGAATCATCAATGATCATATTATAATATGATTTTGAATCATTTTTGAGAAAGAATTTTCAATTATGATTATTTGCATGTCAGTATTTTGAGCTATTCAGTATTTCAGTATCATAAACATAATCAGTTGGGAGTAGACTTAATACCGATTTGGACTAGGGTCATTCACCCTCATAGTCCTAGAACTACATGCCCCCGTAGGTTAAGTCCCCTTTATGGGCATCAGTTTTAGTGATCATGCCAGTCATGCCTCTATACCTCTGGCAACAGGGTATATTGGGTCCTCTCGATAAGGCGTATACATCAGACTCCACATTTAGCTCATGTGGTTTTATGTCGGTTATTAGTAGCTCCAACAGTCAGATTCTAGTGTATTGACCAAGTTTTCAGTTACAGTTCAATATTCAGTTTCAGTATGTATAAACTTGGTCATTGCATTCAGTTAGGTCATAGTCAGTTTTTTCAGTACAATATCATGCTCCTCTTATATCATTGCTCAGTTATATGTTTTGTTCAATTATGTATATTGTTCAGCTTTACTCTATCCTGCATGCTCAGTACCTTTCAAGTACTGACGTATACTCTGCGCTACATCTTATCGTGATGTAGGTTCAGGACCTCAGCATTCAGATCACGCATAAATCGGTTCCCGATCTCCAGTTCAGCAGCATCAATGGTGAGTCCTCATTCTTCGAGGACGATTGGCATGTTATATTTCCATTTTCAGTCATTTAGTTTCAGTTTTTCTAGAGTTAGCTGGGGATATGTCTCAACATCTCTAGTCAGTTAGAGACTTATTTCAGACATAGTACTAGATTCAGCTTTAGTTTTGAGTTTGATCTTCCAGTTCTTATTAAACTCATATGCTTTTATATAATCATATTAGTATTGGGTATACCCAACTTACAATTAATTATGATTTTAGCTTCCGCATAGTATATTTTATTCAGTAATCTTTTAGTATCCTTATGATATGTCGCAGGGTTAGCTTGGGGTCACTCGTGATCCTAGGTCCCGTGTTTACGCCCTGGGGGTAGCTTCGGGGTGTGACATATACAACCTAGGCATAAAAAAATCATAACCTCAATTGGGACCTCGTCTGGCTACATACCATCTCAGATGTACCTCTTATTGCTCTACCTTCCTCCTTTATGGGTCATAATACCACATTTTCATTTCAAGGTACCACGTGATATCCTCACCTATTTCAGGTCAAACCTACTAGATCAGATCTCAAAACTAACACCATCACCCTCATGTTGCCATCTTTTGATCCCAACACTCATCTCAAATTCAAGCTTAGTGTCTAGTACTAAACACAAATAAAAATATGATTGCTCACACCTTTTACTACTTGCGACTACCAGAAAAGTCAAGAAACACTCACCTACTAAGAACTCATGACAAGTAGGAAATATTTAGCTCTCCGTCTACCTACCTACAAATTATCTTCACCTTACATTTCACAACTTAAGTACTATTTACTCACTTACTGCACATTATGTCTCAAATAGTTCTATCATCCTCTGAATACCATGGAGTTCCCCCTTCAAAATTCATAAGCCTAGCTTGGTTCTATCACCTCAGGAATGCTCTGCTCTCTAATTCCACACATATATTTAGTCTCCTCTAATACGATGGCACATCGACATCAACTCTATCTGGTTAAAAGTATATTCTATCTCATGCGGACTAGTAACTATTCCTCTTCCTTCTATCGAAGTTCTCTACAACATTATTATTCCTTATTCCACTCATAAAGGAACTCATCACTTATAATTGACTGGGTGCATGATTGCAATAACATAATCTGCCCCCATCACTATCTCCCTTTCATAGATTTCTATACCTCTGCATGCTTTTCTCTTGACTTAAGGGAACTCTTTACTACTACAACTCATAATCTCGTAATTCATTCTATCTTTTAGGTTTAAATTATTTATGAAGCTCTAAACACACGTTCTCATAAGAGTCTCACTTGAATAAGGTTTAGAGAAGAGAGTACATCTCAATTTCAGCTCAAACGCACGATTCATATGAATATGAGTGCATCCTTTCAAATCTCAAAGGTTAACTCACTCACAATCTCCTCTCACGCCCCTCTACTATCTCATGACTTCCTCAAGACTTTTTCTAAGAATAACTCATCCATAAGGATCTGACTTTTTTTTTCAACCACCTTTAGTATGAGGGGTAGTTGAATGGATATGCGAACACACGAGTTAGAATAAGTCTCTATGTCATAATTCTGCATGATTAAGAGTATGAAAGAAGGAAAACTTTTCTTAAATGCATGTAGTCCCTCGTTTTATAGAAGTGGGGCCCTTACAACCATAAACAAGATCCTACTGACACAACTTCATAGACACCATAAGACACTTGAACTCTGTGCTCTCATACAAAGTTTGTCACTCCCCGAGCCTAAACCCTAAACGTAACTGGCACTCGAAAACCATTGTTGGTTCCCAAGCGAACCCTTGGCCTGACTCATTACTTAGCGGAAAACTTACTCAAGTAAAATGAAAATTCATGATGCAAAAATAACTTTAAAAACTTAATTTAAACTCAACTCCAATAATCATTTGAAAATAATTTAACAAGTATTAGTTAAATGCCTCATGAACTCAAAAACATTACAACAACAAAGGAAATAATGATAGACACCTCGACCTTCAAACTATCTATAAATCCTCTACTATAACAAAAGGATTATCAGGACAAAACCCTCGACATCCTAACAAATTGAAAAACAAAAGTGGAACCTTTCAGAAGCAAGGAGGCTCACCAAAGATAACTGAAACTGCAAATGGTCTCAACAGAGCATTTGTTGATGACCCTGAATACCTGTATCTGAATCATAAAAAGATGCAGGAAAAATGGCGTCAGTACATGGAATGTACGAGAATGTAAGGGGAACTCTACAACATAAGTATAAGCTCAAACTGATAATAAAGAAGACATACTTACCTTGTCTCAACTCAACGTGACTCAAGAATACTCAACTCAACATGACTCAAGAATACTCAACTCGACTCAGAATACTCAACTCAGCTCAGGATACACAACTCAACTCAGACTCCATTCAAGGATACTCAACTCAACTCAAGATACTCAAGGATAAAACAACAATAAAAGATGCAATCTATGGAAAGCTTTTAAAATAATAGATAGCAACACAATTGTATGTAAAAATACAATAATAACTCAATTGTATGTTAAAGAAACAATAATAACTCTTATTTATATGTAAAGATACAAAATAGCTCAATTTGGGAGATTCTCTAACCGACAACCATCACTATGAGCTATGTTATGATACAATGTCTCACCCACGCTGCTAGAATTGTCTTATACCTTCCCGGGGTATAGAACCCCTCAACTAAGTGGATCCACTAAGCTATGCTTAAAAAGAAATAATGAATCATCTAAAAAGTATGACCCTTTCTACCCACGTTGGCTACATGGTTTATGGGGGCTGTGAATTATGTGAACTCTCCCCCATATCGGTGCTTAATACTACTCCCAATAATATAACTCATGCTCATATGTTTTAAAAAAAAGTATTTCCTCATCCTCAAATTTTGAGATTATTACTCAAAAAGGTTTTATTTAAAAAGAGATAGTGCTCAAAACTCATCATGAACACATTTGGAAATCAAAGTTTTCTCTCATTTTAGATGTAAAAACATTTACTCTAGGGAATACTTAGTTCCCTTATATTCATTTTGAAAAATGAAACTTGACTCTCTTCATCCTCATACTCATTAACTCAAGTATTTAAACAAATTATAAATAATTGTAAAAGACTTCTCAAAATAGGGTTCATGCCGAATTATGGACGTGAACGACTGAATTCAAGGTTTTCAATAACCATATATATAGAATTCAATACTCGAAACTCAACCAATCCAGAACTCAAGGACTGAATGATACTACTCATCTCAAGACTACTCGACTCAGAGGGTTCATGCGGAATTATGGGCATGACCGACACAACTCAAATGACCTCAATGTATAACATATGGTAATTCAAAATTATGAAATATAGTTTCAAAAAGAGTTAGAAACTCGATACTCAAGAACTTAGAACTCAGAGATACTCTTCTCTCAAAGATACTTAATTTATGGAGTTCATGAGGAATGATGGACATGAACAACTCGACTCAAAGGTCTTAATGAAAATATAGAACTCATGAATACATTATCCTCATTCTCATACTCACTTACTCGAGTCTTGAAATAATTTATAAGTAATTATAGAAGACTCAAAGGGACTTTCTCAGACTTTACTCTTAACTCTATCTTGAATTTGAATTATGAATTCAAGAGTTATAACTTGGATAGGCATGATCTCTCAAGGATTAATAAAGATTTTAATTGTGAATATCAAGTAGAAAAATAGGTACGATATGAGGGGACTCATGCGGAAAGAAGGACGGAAGGGTAGGGGACCTGGTGACCCTGACGCAGGGCGCCAGACCCTAACCTACAAAACACTAGTTGGGCCACACTGAGTTGCGCAGCGCCCCAAGCCTCTATCCAGAAAACTGATGAATTTTCTTGTTCAAACTCATGCCCTAACTCATCTAGAATCGAACAATTTCCCTCAAACTCCTTTGGATCCTTATACCCAACATAATTAAAATGAAATCTACACCAAAACCCACCAAGAACAACACTCATTCGCAACTCTCACCTCTAGAACTCAACAAGAACTTCATTATCAAAGAACGAAGAACAAAACCTCTAGAACTCAACAAGATTCTCAATATACTCAATCTCATGGATGAAATTCGTAAAAGAAACTCATGATTGGTGTGTGGGTGAACAAAACCAGCACTATGGAAACTTACATACCTCAAAGAACTAGGTTCTTAGTGAAATCTTGAATTTCTTAAACGAATGCTTGAAACCTTGAACTTTTTCTCCTCTTTAATCTTCTCTCTAAAACCCTAAGCACTTTGGGGATTAATGAAACTGATTCTAATCAGTTTAGACCCTTAATTAGGTGTAATTTACGTTTAGACTAAGTGGAGGTAAGGAAAAGACTAAAATACCCCTCTTTAGTTTGGATGGAAAGGCCCTATCTAGAGAAGTTACACTCAAACGGTCATATCTCCCTCATCCAAACTTGGATTTTAGCAAACTTAGTGGAGTTGAAAAGAGGATTTAAATATCTCCGATTTGATATCTCATGGGACACCTAAATCATTATCTGCTACAAGTTATGGTCGTTTGAAATTCACCCAAAACTTCAAAGAATTGATGGATTACTTAAATGAATTTCTCTTGAGTTCTTTTTGGAACTCAAGGTGCTACATCTAGTGACTTTACACTTACAAAAATATAAATCCCCCAGTAAAATCTTACTCACGACGAAGAATGGTTTTAGTCGTAGCTCAAAAATTTCTGGGGTGTTACACTAAGGGTGACTCATATTGGGCATCACATTAGAAAAAGATGGAGAAGTGTAGAATGAGTAACTTAAGACATGGTATTAATTAGTCTTAATATTCTAACAGAGCTATGAAGATAATACACAATATACAAGACATGAAAGAAAACTAGCAGTCGAAAGCAACATCAAAGTCAATTTCTAACGGATAAATTAGTACCAAATAATAGAAATAGCACAATTCAAACTCAATATACTCATATATGTATAAATTAATGAAACTTGGTGATAACTTCCAAGTTCTTTTCTGTATTTGGGGGTCGGGAGGATATATTTTCGCATATCTATGTTTATTTAATACTATTATGAGGTTATTCTTTTTATCCGTACAATTTTGAAAAATGAAATAATATTTATGACATTTACCTATCAGGATCAGGTATATTTCCCCCACGGTTTGTATATTTTAGGCCGTAACCCAATTTTTGCTCATTATTTATTACCAAATGGCTTCTCCAAAAAGAGACCTTAACAAGTGAGTTTCTTTTCCATAAATTTTTCCTTCTCCTTCAAAGTGAAATACAAATTAACTAGGAAATTCATCGCTAGCCTATCACTACAATGCTTGTAGCTAACAAGGACTTTTTGATAACTCATCCTTCTTTAAATAGGATTGGGGATAATTTATTTGTTTTTTGGCAACAAAGTTGTTTTTCTCACTACTTCTGTTCACCAAACAATAAAATCCTTTGCCAATTCTATTAAATGATGGATTACCAATAGTTTGTCAAAATTTCATGTTAGCTACGAGTTTGTAGAGACAAATTAACAACAAATTTATCAGCTAATTCATGTTTCTCTTTTGTAGGAGAAAATAAAAAATTAAAAAGAAACTTACCCGTTAAGATCTCCTTCTAGAGAAGTCATTGATAAAAAATGATAAGTAAAATAAGGATGAAGAATCATGATTTATGTTAGTTTGCTATATAAGTTGCTTTTCACACAAAGGGAAGAACCTTTTAAATAGGTTGATCTTATAATGTTTTTACCAAATGTAAATTCCTAAGATCGTATTATAATAATTGGGAATAAATGAGATTTGGGATATTATTATAGGTCACACAATGGAAATAAATTTATGTTATTCATTGACCAGATTTGGAACTTAAGTGTAATGACCATCGTGGTCATTTACTGGTTTTCGTATGATTTTACTATTTTGCCCTTTCCCGTAGCTTCTGTGCAGTGTATTTGGTGTGTTGGAATGGATAACACTCTTCTCGAGCTGGTCGGAAGGTTTTTGAGTGAGTTCTTCCATTTTGGAAGCTTCAAGTTGAAAGACTTGACTTTGGTCAACATCCAGAGAATCTAATGTTGTATGAGATTTTTGTCAATTTCATCAGCTTTGGAAGGTCCATTTTGGACTAGTGGTATGGTTGGTTTAGGTCGTGAGGCATTCGATGTTAGTTTGAGCCATTAGGCGAGATAATTGTGAAGGTTTGGCAAATGTTTGACTTTGGTCAATGTTCTTAGTAAACATGCTCAAATGAGAATTATGTTATTAAAGTTAGCTCTAGAATACCATGTTTGCTCTAGTACAACCTTTGGTTCGAATCCCAATGCGATTAGGATGATTTTGTGGACTTTTGTATTTTGTTGGTTTTGGGTTATTTTTGTGGATGTATTGGCTTGGGTCAATATTTTATCAACACGACCTCCGTTGGTTGTTTCATCAATTATTTTTAGTCCTAAATTATAACACCTGGAAAATTAGAAAGTCGAGTTGAAAAGAAAAGTTGCATAAACTTAGAACTAGTTCAATTCCTACGAGCCCACCTATAGACCGTAAAAGGTCCTACGACCTGATGGTCCGTAGAAAGTTCTACGGCCCGTAAGAATGGGTCCGTAGAAGATGTTTATGACATGGTGAATTATTTTGGAAGAAGGGTTCTACGGAAAGAGGTCTACAGACCATAGAAATATCAACGACTCGTAGAAGGCTCTCGTTCAAATTTCTCAGGATCTTGGCCCTCTATAGTTGATCCTGCGACTGACCAGGAGGGTCTATAGGAATTCTTACTTACCGTAGGTCGAAGTCGTAGGTGTCTTCCAGAAGTTTTAAATTAAGGGTATTTGGGTCTTTTTCTATGCAATTAAAACCTATACTATATCGTTTTGACCCAAATTTTAAGTCATATAACTACCCTTCTATTCCTAAATCTACCCAAATCCTCTTATTCTCTCAAAATCTCAAATCTCATCCAAGTTCATCCCCTCCAAATTCTCTCAAGCTTCAAGGGAGAAATCTACGACTCAAGTTTCAAGTCTCCTTTTTTCGTCCATTGCTTTTAGGCTTTGATCATCAAGGTACGTGGGATTTCACCATTTTAAGGAATAAGAAATGGAACAATTAATTTTAGGTTCCACTTTACTTTGTTAGATCTTCTTTGGAACCGATGTGTGTTTGACTTGATGAAGAATGAAGAGGAACCACAACAACGAACCACTTTTTGAACATAGCTGCTCTCAATCCTTCTTATTGTTAGTGAAATATGTAGAGGAGTCTATCAAAATATTGGTTGAAATGTTCTCAGATCATCAACATAGGCCTTTCCCATCCTTCTCAAACTCCCCCACTTCACTAATTTCTATTTAACTTATAATACCCAAAAGATTTCTAAGTTTCCAATTCAATTCCGTCTAAATTAATTAAGGTTTCATATGATCTCTATGGGTCTTAATTGATGTTGATTTAACTGTTCAATTTTAATCTTCCTATGAATGTTTTGATTAAATTATATGATTTTCAATTAATTTCTATAAGACCCATGCATTATTCATGATTTTGCCTATGAATTTATGAAGATATGCATTTATGAAGCTATACATTTATGAATCTATGAATTTATGAATATGATTCATGAAAGTTTATGCATGATTTATGAAAAGGAGTTTTATGATCTAAAGTTGCTTCTAAGATAAGCATCAATGAAATTGTGAAAGGTTTTCTCACATATTAAGTAATCATTATTTGATGAAAGGTTTTATCACACATACATGATTCATGATTTATGGAGCTACTCTATAATGATTTAAGCTTGGGTTAGTAACTTAATTGTGCTTTTCCAAGTATGATGATATGTTTATGAATATGACTATTCTGTTGGGATTTTACTTAGCACCGACATGACATTGAGATGGAGGCTCTCCCGTTGATAGAGGTCGCATCTCTAGTAGCAATATCCTTGTCGCTAACTACGTGCCTCCTCATAGAAAGACATAGATAGTGGATCCACCTAAGTTAGAAGTTTGAGGTCTTTAGCTTGGAAGTAAGGACATTTCTTTTCAGTGTGGGAGCAAGACACCAGATTCATGTTATAGCTCATGTAGTCTATGTTGGTTAACAGTAACTATCCCACAAAATGAACTAAGTTACTTCAATGATTTTTATGAAGCTTTCATTATGATTTTATGATGCATTGACCATGTTCATGAGTTGTGATTATTCTTTAAAGGTCTTATTATGTTTTAGCTTGGTCATGCATATCATAGTTTTCCTTATGTCCCCTAATGATTATGTTTTACGTTCTTATGCATATCCCTCATACTCAGTACTTTCCATACTGATACATACTTGTGCCTATATTGATTAATAATGTAGGGTCTGAAGATCTTTCTCCTCTCATTTGTGGGTAGTGCATTGCTTTGTAGATTAAAGACTTGGTGAGTCCTTGTGTTCCGAGGACCTTGTCACCTATATCACATTCTTTTATGTCTTTAGTTTTCAGATGTTGTACATGGTGTACGGGTTACATTACAACCATTTCTTTTGATGTATTATATTGGCTTATCAAGACTATGTGTAGATTTCTGCTCTTATGTTAGACTTTTATTTGATATGAAACTTTTTACCTTAAATTCTCGTATTTTCTATTATATTGTGTGCATTTATATCGAGTGGATTGTGTAGGGCCTCTCAAGGTCTTATAGATCATGTCACGTCTATAATGTACTTTGGGTTTGACAAACTTGGTATTTGTAGCACCGAGTTTTAGAAAAGGTCCTAGGATGTCTGACAAGTTGCATTTAGTAGAGTCTTGTTTATAAGTGTGAGGTGCGCCACATTTATCAATATGAGGATATAAAATGTTTAGGAAACTTCACTTTTTTCATCACTTTAAAGTCGTGCCATAGAGTCTATCTCTATAAAATCCCTCTCCTAGTTCTTTTCCGATGCTTTTTAGGATATGGCACCTCGAAGAGCGTATGTGAGAAGGAATGTAGGTGAGAATATGGAAACTGAGGTTCCTCAAGCGTTGGTTGATCCTTTGGCTGAGAAAGTGACTCATGCCGAGTTCCAAGCCGCTTTTCAAATGTTGGCTCAAGCTATGATGGACCAAGCTAATAGAGAGACCATTTGTTCCCCTGAACGCAAATGTGGGTACGACAACAACAAGAATAAGGGACTTGACTTGGATAAATTTTCCAGAGTTCCATAGTTTTAAGGTTGATGAGGATTCTCAAGAGTTCATTGATGAAGTGTATAAGATAGTGGGATTTTTTGGATTGTCTACGGTAAAGAAGGTGAAATTGGCCACTTATAAACTCAAGGGTGTTGCTCCAGTTTAGTTTGAACAATAGAAAGGTGAGAGGGTTGTTGATGCGGAACCTTTTGATTGGGAAAAGCTTAAGGGAGCGTTTTTTGACCGTTGAAACAAAAGTAAATGAGTTCATTAACCTCCGACAAGGGAATATGAGTAAGAAGGAGTATGCTTTGAGTTCACCCATTTGGTAGGTATGCTCTTACTATGGTTGCTGACTCTAGGGCAAGAATGGGTAAGTTTGTGTTAGGTGTGTCTGAAATGGTGGTGAAGGAATGTTGTACGACCATATTGATTAAGGAAATAAACATCTCTCATTTGATGATACATGCCCAAAAAATAGAAGAGGAAAAGCTAAATGAGGGGTCGAGGGAGTAAAAGAAGGCAAGGACCGGTGATAATGACTTTTACCATTTGAGGTCAGGTGGACATGGTCATTCTAATTTTTGGCAAAGGTTTTCCGGTCAACTTTATTTAATTCTCCAACCTCCAAGTTCAACAAAGATAGGATGTCTAACCATAAACCTCAAGGAGGAAATGGTGGTGGACTTTCTATATCTACTTGCAATAAATGTGGCAAGAAACATGACGGCAAATATTTGTCTTGTATGGATAGTTGCTTTAATTGCGAAAAGAGTGCTCATAAGATGAGATATTAGCCATTGCTTGTTACTAAGGGAAAGGATGATAGGCAAGCTCAACCTAGTGGTTCCGGTATGAGTGCTCCAAAACAAAACAAATTATATGTTCTTCAAACTTGACAGGATCACAAGGGTTTTCTTGATCTTTTGACTGATATGTTGAAAGTCTTTCACCTTGATGTTTATGTTTTACTAGATCCGGGTGCTATGTTATCCTTTGTCACTCTTTATGTGGCCGTGAGATTGGATGTTTGTCCCGAAATCCTTTCTAATCATTTTCGCGTCTCTACTCTCATTAGAGATTTATTATTGCAGAAATGGTTTTTAAAAATTGTCATATTTTCAGGCGTGTTGGAAAGGTTGCCTAATGACTTGGCATCTGTGCATCCAGTTTTCCATGTCTCCCTGTTGAAGAAATGTGTTGGTGATTCGACATCTATAGTGCCATTAAAGAGTCTTGGCATAAAGGATAGCCTTTGTTATGAAGAAGTTCTAGTTGAGATTTTAGACCGGCAAGTTTGAAAGTTGAGAAATAAAGAAATAGCTTCCGTGAAAGTTCTTTGGAGGAATCAGTTAGTTGAGAGTCCTATTTGAGAGGCCGAGGCCGATATGATATTCCGTTATCCTCATCTCTTTCCCTCCGTCCCTACTCTAGCTTGAGGTATTTAGTTCCTCATGGTTTACTCTTTTGGTGTCATGTGTCTTAGATATTCCCATGATTTCCTCATTTATGCATGTTCATGAAAAGCTTGAATTTTTAGAAAATTAGTTAGTTGATTGATTGCTTCAAGTTTATGTGCATTTGAATATGAGTTGCATATAGACCTTATGAAATGATGTGCTGAACATGCTTTAGCTTGGAGTTGATGTTTCCTCCTCGGATATGTGCATTTTTGTGATTGCATGCATGTTGGGCTGTTAGGTTTGGGTTCCTACCTTTCTTATGTTGTTATGAATCTTATTCGAGGACGAATGTTCCCAAGGGGGAGATATTGTAACACCTTGGATTAGAGAAAGGCTAGAAATGGGTCAAGCGGGCAGGTCAAGAACCCAAAAGTGGACCATCGAACCCTCAACAGAGCCCTAGACGGGCCATGAAAGGGAACACATTCCATTTGGGGGCTCGTGAGGAGTTCCCTGGGCTACCAGACAAGTGTCCCTCCCACGGACATGACCTAGATGTCCCGTGGTGAGTTTGACGGGCCATCCAAAGGCTCGTCATGTTAGCCACACAGAAGGGGTTTCAGCCCTAGCCACTGGTCAAGGACTACAGATGAATAAATGGCCCGTGAAATCCTACACGGGCTGTGAAGTGGTCCGTGAAATGGTGCACTGAAGCCGCCAGTCAGAGCTCCTTCACGACCCATTATATTGGTCGTAGTGGCCTAGACAGGCCGTGAAGGCCTACGTGAAGCCAGTCCATTAGCTTTTAAGTCAGGGGCTTTTGGGGTTTTCCCAATTGAACTAATTCAATACTATGTCGTTTTACCCTTTACCTAAAGCCCTATATAAGGATTTTTACCCTCAAAATCACCCAATTCAATTCACTCTCAATTTCCCAAAAGAAGAACAAGTTCATCCTCCCCAAATATTTTTCTCCAAGGAAGAAGAAGAAGTCAAGTTAGGTTTTCAACATCAAGTCTCCAATCACCATTGCTTGTGGGATTTGAACTCTAAGGTATGATATTCTTCATCTATGAAGCTCTTTCCTCCATATGGTTCCTAAATTCTCCAATTTATAAAGCTAAAAATCTCCAATTGAAGTTAGGATTTTTCTTCTATGTCATGGGTTCCTTCCAATGTTGATTCGATTGATTGTTTTATGAATTATTATGCATGAATTGAGATAATTCTACGATTTAAGATGAATCCCCATGAACTCATGCATACCCCATGTTTTCTAAGCTATGATGATATAATGTGGGTTTTGAACTATAAAATATGAATTTATAAAAATATGTATGTTCTTTATGAAAGTGATGAAAATGATTTATGTTGCTTTGATTGTAAAGCATATATGTTGTTGTTGTTGTTGTTGCGAAAGGATTTCTCACATACTAATCAATACATGCATGTGAAAGGTTTTCTCACATAAGGACTCTTAAAGTTGAAAGGTTTTCTCAACTAACTTAGCATCAAGTTTAAGGAGCTATTCTAAAGAAACTTAGCTTGGATTGGCTATTTGATGTGTCTTCCATGAAACATAAGTCAATTAAAGAATTATGACTAATGGGATTTATGCTTAGCACCAAGAGGCATGAGATGGAAGCTCTCTCGTAGCTAGAGGTCGGGTTTCTAGTAGCAATATCCCTATCTCATACCTATGTGCCATCATACGATAATTGTCTTAGATAGACATGATTGTCTAAGATAGACATTAGCTAGTGGATCCACGTAAGCTAGAAGTTAAGGTTCTTTCCTTGGCAAGTAAGAATACCCTTTTTTGGTGTGGGGCAGACACCGAATTCCATGTTATAGCTCACATGGTCTCTATATCGGTAAGGCTAATTCCCACAATAATGATGAACTAGGGTTACTTCAAGAAGTATCTCACAAGTGTTCAAAGATGAGTTTTACTTGCATTTGACCATGATTACTATGCTTTTTTCTAACCTCTTTATTATGGTTTTAACTTGGTATTTGCATGATGTGAAAGGTCCTTGTTAGCATGATTTTATAACTCTATGCATTGCTATCATAATTTGTATATTTTATACTAACGCATACTCTTGCCTACATTGTTTCTCAAATGTAGGGTCTAACACTCCGATTCCACATCCCTGTGGCTAGTGATCACTTTGGTTATACTGAGTAGTGGCGAGTCCTCATGTTTTGAGGACCGAACCTTTTATTGCTTTCATTCCTTACTTTTTAGATGTTGTACATGATGCCAGCATTACGTCCTGATCATTCTTGATGTAATAGATGACTTTTGAGACTATGTAGACTTCTACTTCATTTTTCACAAACTCCTTATGATACGAATTGTCTTTTAAAATCTCTTGATTTTCTATTATCTTGTTTATGCATGATAAGTGGCTTGCGTATGGCCTCTCAGTGTGCTATACACTATGGTACGCCTAGGGTATACTTTGGTTGGCGACATGGATCCTACACCCTAAGCTCCATTTTAGATAAAAAAAATCACAAGGTAGATAAAATGAGCTCGAAAGCCGTGGGATCCAAACCAAAGGTCCCTCTAGATTAATATTGGTGTTCTAAAGCTAACAAAATCAACATAATTAAATTATGATGTTTACAAGGAATTTCCATGATACTCCATTTTCTACAACTACATATTCTTTTCTCCAAATCAGCAGCCAAACTATCATGAATAACAACTCCTATAATTTCATAATTCCATTGATTAGATTTGTAGGAATATTATACTCATTAGCTGCAGTCTATTTTTTGTGCAAAATATCCTTAATCTTTGGGCAAAAATCATTTGAACTTCATTTATACGATTTCTCCCTATTAGCTAACATTCTAGGAGATAATATCTCAAATGGTCACTCAACTTTGATTTTACTCTCAGAAAGTCGCTCAATTTTGGATTCTTCTCTCAGAAAGCCACTTATTATTTTTTTTTTTATAACCTCAAAATCACTCAACTATGGATTTTTTTCTTACAAAGTCACTCAACTTTTTTTATAACTTCAAAGTCACTTAACTATGGATATATTACCTACAAAATCACCTATTCTTTTTAGTTAATTTTTTCATAAAAAATTACTAACATGAATTTTTTATTTAAAACCAAAATTATAATAAATAAATAGAATATCCATTTAAATCATTTAATGACCCAACCTATTAAAAATATAATATTGACCCTTTTATTTTATCAATTTCCCTCCTAAATTATTCTCTCTTGTCCAAAACTCTTTCTCATTTACCTTATTTCTCTTTTTCTAAATTGAAAGAATGAGATAGATTTTTATGTTTTAAATTTATTTATAAATAGGCTTCGTTGTTTTAAATATGTTAAATACCTCAACAAAATTAAAGACATTGATTTTTTTTTTAACTAACTTAGGAAATTACTTTTAATTTTTTTGTAGAGACAATTATAATTTACGTGTGATTGGAATGCATCTGTTTTGAGTTAATATAATGTGTTTCATACAGTAGAATAATATCTTTGAGATTTTGACTATAAATCACCAAGCAATTTGAAACCATGTTTTGTGAAACTGTATCACTAGAAGACTAGTTATTTTTCTCCCTACTAGTCATGGAGTTCTATACAAGAATGAATAACTTAGAAGGGCAAGGGTAGAACAAAAAGGTAGATATTATATTTTTAACGGATTGAGTCATCAAAATGATTTAAATAAATATTCTTTTTATTTCTTACAATTGTGGTCTTAAATAAAAGTTTCATGTTAAAATAATCTAATTAAAAAAAGTCAATCAAATAGGTTGGGTGACTTTGTAGGTAAAATATCTATAATTGAATGACTTTGAGATTATAAAAGAAAGTTGAATGACTTTGTAAAAGAAGAACCCATAGGTAAGTGACTTTGTAAGATAAAAACTCATAGTTGAGTAACTTTGAGGTTATTAAAGAAAGTTGAGTGACTTTCTGAGAGAAGAATCCAAATTTGTGTGACTTTCTGAGAAAAGAATCCAATGTTGAGTCACCATCTGAAATATTATTTCACATTCTGGCCATGAGAAGATATCACAGTTTCTCTAAAAGTGGCACAATAGGTTTATCTCTAGCATCAAGGATAATACTATTAAACACTTCACAAATGTTATTTAATAAAATATCGCACTTGGCATATGAAGAGAAATGTGACCTTTACCATTGGATAGGTTCTTTGTCATTAAGTCAATCAACATCATTTGAATCTAACTCTTTTATGTGTACCATACAAGCATCAAATTATTTTATAGTGGTAGCCTTTGCAGCAACCCAAAATGCTTTTTGTAATGTGAGCCCATCGAAATCAACTCTCTTGAAAATATTATGAAGATGTCTCGCACAAAATCTATGACTGACATAGGGTAAAACTTCATTAAAAGCTGCAATGAGACCTTTTTGTTTGTCGGACATAAAAGACCAATCACTCTCATCTATATCTAAATCACTTGTCAAATGGTTCAAGAACTAAATCCATGACTCTCTACTTTCTTTCTCAACAATTGCACAGGCGGCGAGAAATATATTATTAATACCAACAGTTCCAACCGCAGACAATAGTCAAGTCCCATACATTGGACCCTTTAACCAACAACCATCAACACCTATTAACCTTGAAAGCTAGCTTACAAGCAGCAAAGAAGATGTATATTCTTTGAAATCTGTATGACTTGTTTGGTATCTCATTCTCAGTGAACCTCATGTGAATTCTACTATCTTAATTTGTCCTATCAATTTAAATACAATAATTATACATCATTTCGTATTGATCCTTGATATCACTATCTATCCTTGATATCACTATCTATCAATGCAATAACTAACATCTTAACTCTATTGGCTTGAGATAAAATCACATGAGCTCGTAGATCCACACTTATCCTATCTCTAAAATCAACTAAGCTCCAAGCCTTGTTTGATTTAATTTTCGTGAAGTATTTTATCGCAATGAATGATGATGTTATCGTTGTATTATCATAATTCCACTCCTTGCAACTATGTGCAGGAATATACTTTCTAATATATGTTGTGATTTCCATTTGCACTCTTTTCTTTGTCATTTTTTAGCCACTGGATATACTTTCTGTTAATTCCATAGAATCAATCGATTTTGATAAACGACACGTAACAATTATTCATACCCTTCGCAGATAAAGAAATAAAAAAGGAAAGGAATCAATCACAAAGCACAAAGAGATATGTTCTGATCTCTAGAGCAACGAAAGAAAGGAAAGCCCTGATTCAAGGATTTTAGAATCAATGGAAGATGGCCACAATTCTAGCAAGAGTTCAATCAAGCATATCTTGATTGATAAGACGAAATCAAAAGGTCAGAAATCCAGCCAAGAATCAAGTAAGCCACCAAGAGAAGGAAGAAGAGTCAGTCAAGCCGAGAATCGAGAAGATTTTCACAAAGAATGAAGTAAAGTGATTTTACCATGCACATATCTGATATGGACATAAATCAGAAAATTGCCTCAATCAAGGAATTTCTCAATATCCTTGATTGAGAGAAACACCCTTGGGTTTTCCTTACAAGAGCAAAAGCTTATCAATATAAACCTCTTTTAGCCTTAGTTGTGAAGTACACATTTCACTTGAACTTGTACTATTTTCTTCTATTGTCTTTCATAAAATCTTTGTATTCCCGTGAGGATACAACTGAAAAATAAAAGAGAAAGAAAGATTTGAGTGCAAGTTATAAAAGTAGAGGTTGTGTCAAAGTAGAAGATTTGATTTGCATATCAGATAGGGTTTCAGTTGAAATATTTTGTAACACCCAAGTTCTCAACAAGC
Source organism: Solanum piurae (assembly GCA_029582685.1). NCBI lineage: Eukaryota > Viridiplantae > Streptophyta > Magnoliopsida > Solanales > Solanaceae > Solanum > Solanum piurae. The sequence continues at coordinate 39,585 of JAJOOO010007540.1, forward strand.
TCTTAAGGAAACCCTTGAAACCCAAGGGGACTGGAAGTAGGCACCACACTGGTGTTCCAAACCAGTATAAAAACTCTCTGAGTTTTTTACTTACTGCATTTATTGTTTCCTTACACTGTTATACTAATCTGCTGATGAGTCGACTATCCCACAAAGAAAATCGACTAAAGGATTTCTTAATTCACCCCCACCTCTTGACTTTCAATTAGTATCAGAGCAGGTCTCACATATAAAGTATTTAACCACACGTGAAAAATATTTATAGCAAACTATCAAATTCCTGGATCTCTTCTTCAAGATGGACACTCTTCAAATCGACCTCCTTACTTCAACGACCAACATTACTCCCACTAGAAGGATAGATTCAGAATCTTTGTTTCCTCAAACAACCTTCAAGCACTGATTGTTATCAAAAAGGGTTTTAAGCCTATTTCTGGACTCACGGGAAAATATGCTACTGACAAATCATTTGCTCCAGAATCCTTCGGTATTACAAAGGAACAACAAGAGGTAATTAAAACTAATGCTAGAGCTATAAGCTTGCTTTACTATGTAGTTAGCGGAGCAAAATACAACAAAATCTCAACATACGAAATTACAAAAGAAATGTGGGACAAACTCACAATAACTTATGAAGTAACTAGCAAAGTAAAAGAAGCTTGGATCAGTTCACTAGTAAATGAGTATGACTTATTCAAAATGGCAGGAAAATGAAAACGTAAGAGGACATGTTCTCAAGATTTAGCAGAATTATTTGCGAACTCAAATCTCTAGGAATGGTACACTCTAACGGATTACAAGTCAGAAAACTCATCAGAAGTCTTCCCAAGGCTAGGGAAACTAAAGTTGCTATTCTTGAAGATGGAGATCTGTAACAAATGACCTACAATTAACTTCATGAAAATATGATGGCCTACAAGAAAAATCATATTAACAGATACAGTAAAGATGATAAAAAGGAAATTGTCACCTTTACAGTTGGGATAACTGAAGTCGAGGAAGAATGCAGTGAATATCACAGTGAAGGAATGGCCCTCATAAATAGAGGAGTTAGAAAAATACTCATACAAAGAAGGCAGAGGCCTCAACAGGACTATAAGAACAACGAATACCAAAGAAATGATGATCGATGCTACTACTGTGGAAAACCAGGACACATCAAGCAGAACTGTCCAGAACGTAAAAGGAGAATAATCGGAGAAATGAAGATCCAAAGAGTCTCGGAGCTTGGAGTCAAGGAGAAACATCAGAAGATAATTCATGATGAAACTGCTAACATATTTTTCATGGAACTAGGTAAAATAAGTGAGGTAAGAACTTTCAATTGTTCAAAATGTAATGACTTACAAAACTCTTTGGATATGGTTATTGACGAATTGCAGAAAGTTATCGATGAATATAACAAATTGTTCAAGAAAAGAAGGACTGCCAAATACTTCTAGAAGAAAGTACAATTTAAGTCGACTTACTAGAAGAAGAACCAGAGTAAGTAAAAATGCAACTAAATAGCATAAAAAAATCTCCCGGTCATAGCTCTGTTAGATCTAATAGATCTAACCTTAATAACATCAGAAAGTTTTTCAATCACATCTCTGTTAGATCCAACATATCTTTCTCTAATAGCTCTCATAAATCCTTATTTCATTCTGCTGAAACATCTGTTAAAATTACTTGTTATACTTGTGGTGACATTGGTCACAAATCTTTTAACTGCAAGAAATCTTCTTCTGGAAAATGGATTTGGAGACCAAAAGTTGTTAATCCTAACCCTCAAGGACAAAAAAAATACTTGGGTACCTAAAAGAAATTAATCTATTTGTCTTGAAGGAGAAAACCAAGAGAACCTACAAAAAAAGGAATGTTGGTAATAGACAGTGATGCTCCAGACATATGTGCGGAAAGAAAGAAAACTTTAAAACTCTAAAAAAATAGGGAGGATATGTATGGTTCGGAGACAATTCAAAAGGAGAAGTAGTAGGAGTTTGATCAATCACTCTCAGCTCATCATGTGATCTATCAGAAGTATATCTTGTTGAAGGACTTAAACACAACCTGCTTAGCATCAATCACCATTTAAAGTCTTGTTCAACAATACAAAATGCACTATCAGACATGCGACTAAGGATATCACGATTGTTAGAGATTGTGTTGATAATATCTACATCCTAAATAATTTTTATTTGCCAACACTCACATGTCTCACTGCATTGTCAAACGAATCTTGGCTGTGGCATAGAAAACTTGGTCACGCAAGCATGCATGCCTTGGAAAAATTGTCCAGACTTGAACTAGTCATTGGGCTTCCAAAGTTAAAATTTGAAAAGAACCATATATGTGACACTTGTCAGCTTGGTAAGCAAACTCGCTCATCGTTCAAGGTCAAGAATATTGTAAGTACTAGTAAACCTCTTCAACTACTGCATATGGATCTTTTTGGTCCCACTCAGACCGCTAGCATTGGTGGTAAGAAATATGCTTTCGTTATCGTTGACGACTTCTCAAGATTCACTTGGGACATATTTTTATCTCATAAAAATGAATCCTTCTCTAACGTTGAAGTATTTTGTAGAAAGATCTAAAGAGAAGCAAGGTATTTTATTTCAGCAATTCATAGCGATCATGGTGGAGAATTTGAAAATAAAGCGTTTGAAGAATTCTGTGATAAAAATGGATTCAGTCAAGACTTTTCATCTCCTAGATCACCTTAGCAAAATGGTGTGGTGGAAAGGAAAAATCATTCATTACAGGACACCACAAGAACTATGCTTCTTGATGGAAATCTTCCTGATCACTTATATGTTGAAGTAGTAAGTACCGCCTGCCATATTTTGAATAGGTGCCTCATTAGACCTATACTAAAGAAAATTTCATATGAACTATGGAGAGGTTAGAAGCTAACATTAGTTATTTTCATCTTTTTGGATGCAATTTTTTCGTTCACAACAATGGGAAGACAAATATGGGTAAGTTTGATCCAAGAAGCGGTGAAGGTATCTTCTTAGGTTATGTACCTATCAATCGTGCATTTCGAGTTCTTAATAAAAGAACTTTAAGTATTGAAGAATTTGTCCATGTCATTCTTGATGATACTAACCCAAGAATGCAGGAAGTAGAAACTACAGATGATGAAACTACTCCTACATTGAACACTGAAAGCCTCTCTGATCAAATTAAAATAGAGGAGTCGACTACTTCAGAATCGGAGCCAACTAGTCCAGTTGAAAAGACTGGCATTCCCAGAGAAGGAGACATAACGCCAGCTATCCAAATGATTTCATCATGGGTAAGCCAACTGACTCAATACTGACCAGAGCTTCATTGAAAAAACAAGCATCTGTAGGACTCGTTTCTCAAATTGAGCCCAAAAGTATAAATGAGGCTATGGAAGATGAATTCTGGAAACAAACAATGAAAGAAGAACTTGATTAGTTTGAAAGAAACCAGGTATGAACTCTCACTGAAAGACCAAAAAATTGTTCCATAATTGGAACCAATTGGGTCTTTCGAAATAAACGTAATGAAGATGTGAAAGTCATTCATAATAAAGCAAGATTGGTAGCTCAGGGATACTCCTAACATGAAGGTATTGATTACGATGAAACTTTTGCTCCGATAGCAAGGTTAGAAGCTATTCGAATTTTTCTTGCATATGCATCTTTTAAGTGTTTTAAACTTTTTCAAATGGATGTAAAAAGTACCTTTTTAAACAATTTCATAAAAGAAGAAGTGTGTTTGTCAAACAGCCCTCTGGGTTTGAAAATCCTTCTTGTCCTGATTATGTTTACAAACTCTCCAAAGTGCTTTATCGTCTCAAACAAGCTCCAAAAGCTTGGTATGAGAGACTAACTTACTTATTACTTCAAAACAATTTTCAAAGGGGGAAAATTGACACAACACTTTTCATTCAAAGATCTGGAGCATATATTTTTATAGTTCAAATATATGTTGATGATATTATATTTGGAAGTTCTAACCTCTCTTTGTGTGAGAGTTTTGCAAATTTTATCAAAGGGGAATTTGAAATGAGTCTAATGGGAGAACTCACATTCTTCCTCGAACTACGAATCAAGCAGTCAACTGATGGAACTTTTATTAGTCAAGCGAAATATATATAAAGGAACTTATCAAGAAGTTTGGCCTCGAAAAGGGAAAAGCTTTTGGAACACCCATGAGTCCATCCACTTGCCTTGAAACGAATGCACCAGGAAAAGATGTACATGAAAAACTGTATCAAGGAATGGTTGGATCATTACTCTATCTCACCTCAAGTCGACCAGATATCATGTACAGTGTCTGCAAGTATGCACGGTTTCAATCCTCTCCAAAGGAATCACATCTTTCTGCAATAAAGTGAATCAGTCGCTATTTGATTGGGACTACAGACTTAGGACTATGGTATGCCCACTCATCTCATTTTAATTTGATTGGATACTCAGATGCTGATTTTGCAGGTGAGAAAAATGATCGAAAGAGTACTAGTGGAACATGCCAAATTTTGGGTCAATCTTTGATCTCCTGGCACAGCAAAAAACAAACTTTTGTCGTACTATCTACTACTGAATCTAAATATCTAGTTGTGGGAATTTGAGGTACACAATTATTATGGATGATGCATTAATTACTTGATTATGATATTTTTTATGAAGTGGTTCCTATTTTTTGCGATAACACTAGTGTTATTAGTCTTTCTAAATATATTGTGCATCATTCTAGGGCTAAACATATTGATATCAAGCATCATTTTATTCGTGATCATATTGAAAATGATGATTTTTCTTTAGAATTCGTAAATTCTGAAAATCAATTACCTGACATTTTTACAAAACCCCTGCTTGAGGAAATATTTCATTTCCTTCGAAATCGTCTTGGTATTACCTGTTTTAATTAATGTGATTTTTTTCCTATTATGCCTTTAATGTTTTTTTTCAACTTTTCTGACCATAATTATTGCTTGCTCCGCCCTTTCCTCTTTCCCAAAAACATCCATCTTTTCACTTCTTTTCCTTTCTGACTTTCCTTTCAAAACTCTTGGCCTCCCTTCCATTTCTATTTATTTGTTTTCTCTCTTCTCTCTCTCTCACCCAAAAATGACCAGAACTCGCTCTATGGCATCTCTCAAAACCTCAACTCTTTCAAGTTCTTTCGAAGTAAACTTCGTGTTTCTCTCCTCCGATTCCTTTAATGAATCGCTAGGTTCACCTTCCCCTTCCTCTAAGAAGAGAGCTTCAACCACCAAGAAGAAGGCTCCAAAGAAACCGCATCCTAATGCGTCAGGATCTATTTCTCTAGAAGACATGCAAAGATTCTGGGGAGTCGAGCAGAAGAACAAGTATGACATCTTCAAAACTCAACCAATCGTACATTTTTGGCCGTGTCATCAATCTCAGTCAGTTAAGGGGCTCTCATTGTCCGGTAAGTTTATTTCTCAAGGCTAAAAAATTATCCTTGTTGTTTAGTTTGTGTGGTCTTGAATATTTTGAAGAAGTTGTTCGACTTTTCTATGCGAATATATGTATCTCCTGACCGTGGTGAGATGGAAACCCTAGTAATGGGAAGTCGTATTATTATCAATGAACTGTTGTTTGAAGATGTTTTTGGTACCAAGTTCTCTGGTGTGATTCCGTATATGAACGGAGTATGGCCTGATAACTTTGAAGTCTCTCTGGAAGGTGCTAAAAGAGCTGTGGTTGAACTAGATTCTGACTTATCTAATTTTGGGCCTCTATCGCTTTGTTTTGAACATCATATCTTGGCGCATATTGTTGCCACCACTCTTATTCCCAAGAAAGGATCTCTGAGTAGTATCTCTACTCGGGATGTGTTTGTCTTATACTGCCTTCTTAAGAAGTACCACATCAATTGGGTGGTTTGGTTCAATGAATACATGTTGGAAAGTGTTGAGGACACTAATGCCACTACAAGTCTTCCAGATGGGCTACTCATCTCGCGTATTCTGGTGGATCATCTCGTGAATCTCTCTATGTTTACACATATTGTTATTAATGCTACTTATGACTCTCGTACTTTCTCTAGTATGGGGTATGTGGAGGTAGAAAACAAATGGGTGAAAAAGGACTCTATTAAGGCGAGAGTTGAAACCGTCAAACCCACAAAAAATTATGTAGAGTCGGCTTCCCTCCTGATGATGCAGGACAATGATGAACTCATGACTCGCATTCTGGAAGTGGAACATGGTTTAGAGACACTTCACGATGTTGTTGAAATGTTCTTTCGCCTACAAAAGGATACAAGTACTAACGTTGGTAAGCTGCGTATTGTTATGACCATCATAAAACATAAGGAATCTCTACAATCAATAAGCTGATCCAATAAGTTGACTCTCTCTCAAAAGTGGAGTTAGCTCATCCAACAAAGATTTTGTTGTCACTGTCCAGACCTCTTACTCCAGTTTCTCTAGAAATGTGGAACACTCCTACAACTCCTTTTGTGGAAAGGTCATCAACACCCTCAAATATTTTCTGGGTGATCGCTAACTTCTAATCCCGGATCTTTTGCTTTTATCTGTTTTTTGTTGAACTATCTTTCAATAGGGGTTTGTCCCTACATCTTTCTTTTGGATTGCTCATTGAGGACTCGGTATCCTCATAACTACTGCTCTGCTATTATCTTATATTACTAGTTTTAGCGTTATTCTGTGTGCCCTCATTTTTTTTCCTTTTTGATTATGCCAAAGGGGGAGATTTTGCTACCAAAATTTTCATAGATGCAAGGGGAGCCAACAAAAGCAAGGGAGTCACAAAGGCAGGGGGAGCTACAAATCCAAATGGGATCTACATACAGAAACATCAGGGAAGTTCCATGGTCTCTCTAAGCACTATATTAAATTGTAAATTAATTGTCATTATAAAAAATGAGGAGATTGTTAACTCCATAGAGTTAGTTGATTTTGATAAACAACACTTAATAATTATTTAAATCCTTCGCAGGCAAATAAATCAAAAAGGAAAGGAACCAATCACATAGCACAAAGAAGGAAAGAGATATGTTCTGATCTCTAGAGCAACGAAAGAAAGGAAAGTCGTGATTCAAGGATTCCAGAATCAATGCAAGATGGCCACAATCCTAGCAACAGTTCAATCAAGCATATCTTGATTGATAAGACGAAATTGAAAAATCATAAATCTAGCTAAGAGTCAAGTAAGCCACCAAGAGAAGGAAGAAGAGCCAGTCAAGCCGAGAATCGAGAAGATCTTCACAAAGAAGGAAGTAAAGCGATTTTACCATGCACATATCTGATGTGGACATGAATCAACAAATCCTCTCAATCAAGGAATCCATCAATATCCTTGATTGAGAGGAACACCCTTGGGTTTTCCTTACTAGAGCAAAAGCGTATCTATATAAACCTCATTTAGCCTTAGTCGTGAAGTACACATTTCACTTGAACTTGTACTATTGTCTTCTGTTATCTTTCATAAAAGCTTTGTATTTCCGTGAGTATACAACTGAAAATGAAAAGAGAAAGAAAGATTTGAGTGTAGGTTATACAAGTAGAGGTTGTGTCAAAGTAGAAGATCTGATTTGCATATCAGGATTCTCAGTTGAAATACTTTGTAACACCCAAGTTCTCAACAAGCTCTTAAGGAAACCCTTGAAACCCAAGAGGACTGAAAGTAGGCACCACACCGGTGTTCCGAACCAGTATAAAAACTCTTTGAGTCTTTTACTTCCCACATTATTCTTTCATTATACTGTTATACTAATCTGCAGGTAAGTCGACTATCCCACAAAGAAAGTCGACTAAAGAATTTTTTAATTCACTCCCTCTTGACTTTCACTTTCCATTCTTAATCTCATGAGTAATTACTACACTTTTAAAATCTTGCTTGCTTTCAAAAAAACATTCTAGAGCTAAAATCAGAATATGTCCGTATGTTTGTGGATTGAAGTAAGGAAAGTTCACGATTTCTTTTTTGAACAAGTTTTTGTTGATTATTATCTACAACATTTAAGTAAAATTCGATCATGTTATCATTTGGGATGTTCATTATCCATAGACATCAACCTCCATCTATTACCAGATCTTCCACATCTATGTCAAAAAGTTGTTGAATTTTTTAGGTATCCACAAATCTCTGCCATTTTCTTAAACTCATCAAGGTCCAATATATTCGCATTAACATAATCAATATAGTTTATGTTACCATTGCATAATGCTTTTCTGGAGTACGTTCCATAATTCCTCCGTGATGTATTTTGGTATTGAAAAATGATGTCTCTGCTATTGATTATGAAATTGGAAAAAATATATTGTATTCAACACAAATAATACATATATAACATGATATTAATATTAGAGCAAATAACAAAAGTACAAATCTAATTTTGGTTATACATTATAAAGTATCCAAAAAATGAGGATAATATAATTTTTTAAAGATAACAGATCGAACCGTTCTAATGACACCCCAACCGTAACAATAGTCTTAAGTTTAAGTTTGGAGGGAAACATATGATGAGCATGTGCATAACTTATTGCTACGTTAAAAAAAACTCACAGAAATTAAGATAAACGTTAGTAGACGTTGGTTAATTAAATGAACTTCCAACTTATTAACGAGGGTTCGATCCCCCATATAATAAGAGAGTTTGATTCTCTATATTATAATCTTCTCCCCATTTCCACTAGCGGAATGTTCAAGTAGAAAGAAATAGAACTATTTTGAGTCTAATAAAAAGATAGTGTACTATCTTAAGCTTTTTAAAATTTCTCTCTACCTGTTGCGGGTGGCATCTTGGAGAAGACCGCCAACTACAGATCCTTAACCGTTTTCTCCACCAAACTAATGGCGACGGTATGGGCGACGACGACAGAGATCATCTTCGAGTACACAGGGTTATCGGCGACGGCGTTCTTCACCATTGTAGCAATGATGCTGGTGACTTACAAAGTGGTTTGTTCCATGTTCCTCTCTGCTGATGACTTTGTCCCTGTCAAAAAACAGTCTCTCAATCTCGGCGACATGACGGAAGAGGAACTTAGGGCTTATAATGGTTCTGACTCAGAAAACCCTTTGTTGATGGCTATTAGAGGACAGATCTACGACGTCTCTACCTCCAAGTTAGTCTCTCTCAGAAAAATTATTGGATTTGATTTGAGCGTATTTGCTTTGATTTGATTGTTTGTACACTTTTTGAATTTGATGATTTGAGTTAGGGTAGGACTTGCGAGAGAAAGAGGCAGTGTAGTTCCGTATATTATTGATATTAGAGGAATCTGAGTTGGTACCCAAACACAATTGGCTAACTGGTCTAGCTCAAGAACATAGAAACTTATAATATGAGATGGAGAGAAGTATTGGAAACACCTATTTGGCGTAGATTATTAATTTCATCCACATGAGACATGACATAGGAAATGGTCTCAAACTCTTGTAGGAACATTCTTAATAAAAAGCTAAGAGAAGTGTTGAAAACACTTCTAAACTTGGCGAGAATTTAGGGGTATATTTCATCATGTTGCAAGATTGGGGTGTATTTAAGTTCAGTTAGTCAAGTAAAGGGGTGTTTTTAAGATTGTCAGTAGTTAGAGGATGAAACTAATAATTTGTGTCGAATTTAAGAGTGTTTTCAATACTTTTCTCTTACAAATGTTTTATGCACTACCACGAAGCATCAACCTACTTCAAAGATTGTTGCTCTGATCCATGATTGGAATGTGCTAAAAGTTTGATGCTCTAATCCATGATTGGAATGTGGTTCTTAAGGACTTACAACAGGGAAAGTTACAAATACACAAATTCTAAGGCAAACTTCCTCTGATGATCAAATAGGGCAAGTGACCTAAATCTTTAATTTTGAACTGGGACCATACGAAACACTGCATAGACTCTTGCACAAACATCATTTGCAGCTACTCACAAGTCTCCTTAGTCATTCTTCGTCATAAAAGAAACTAGTCATGTAGGCTATAGCGATGCATGCCATTGTGTTAAGACCCCTTGCTAAAGCCCGTTAAGGGATTCTATCAATTTGCAAAGCAAGAAACGGTGAAAAACGGCCCGGTCTCATCTATGCTTAATCATCAAGACACAATGTAAAAAAGTATTACTTGCATCAGGTGAAAAAGAGGGCATGATATTCCTGCTGTAACTTCCTGTGTTGTCAAAGACTCATTTAAGGTGCACTGAAGCTCAGAAAACTCAGGGAGGGTGTGTAACAAAGGGACTCACTCCCAAATGCCTTTTCTATTACTTTGAACAGTGAAATAAAAAATACAACTCAACTTAAATGACAATAGCTACTGCAGAATCTAAGTACTGGAATTGAAAATACAAGGATAGATAGAAGGGAGATAAGAAGCTTAGACTCGGAATGTGGATGTGAGGCACATACTCAGAATGGTGAAGAGAGGAAACATATACTTTACTCAACAATACGCATATTCCTCCGCTTCCATAAACTGATAATTATAGTAACTATATTTCCTTTTGTCTAGCAATGATGTTTATCAAGAATGACTTGTGGAATTGAAGGAATGATGATTTTTAGCGGTGCTTTGTGCCTTGTGTAGAAGAGAAGTATGTACTATACATCTAATGATGCAACTATAAAAATATTCAAAGAAATAAAATATCGTTGGATGCCGTTGTAATAATGTATTTGTGTTGTGCTTTCACTAGTAGAACTTCGTTTTGTGTTTTCTTTATATTTTAAGTTCCCTTGGTGAAAACCCTGCCTGCGTCCACCGATGGCATATGTTCTTCTAGTCACATGCATCTACAGTTAAGAAAAGATACCTCCAAGTCCTTTGTTCCTGCTAATGAATCTTAAAACTATGTTGCTTGGACTCTCTAAAAATGTTGTCACACTTGTGTCGGGTCCTCAAAATGCATTACTTTTGGCCTATCCTACACGAACATGTTGCATACCTTATGAAAGAGTCCACCACCTGCCTTAGTAGTCTCAAATAAGGCATGTGGGCCTGCCTAACCAACATGTTTTCGATTACGATAAATTGGATCAAATTTTGCTTCTTTTTATTTTCTTTGACATTTTTTGATGTGTCTGAACAACATAGTCTTAGAAGTATATGTCATTGCTAACCCTAGAAAAGGATACGTTCTTTCTGCAGTAGCAGGATTTTGTTGGGCCTTAAATAAGTACACAAAATTCATCTAGGCTGATGTTTAAAAATCTGCAGCTTCTGTTATGGAATTTCATCCTACGTGTTTAAAATTGCTTGGAGTTGACGGGATCCCATGTATGGCTTTGAACACTAGATAGTCAAACACTAGAAAGAATTAGTAAAAGGGGCCATGGATGATTCTTCTGAAATATAGCTCGGATAAATTTCTGTTTTCTGATTCGCATCCATCAGTAGTTTACTTTTATCATTATAGCATTCTCTGAGTGCACTAATCAAATGATAAATGAGATGCCTTCTGCAGTTTTTTGGAACTCTGTTGTCAAGTTAAAGAACTAAAATGAATGGTAGACTGGTTACAGACTTCTTTTCTGCTTCTTGTCTGTAAAACCTACATATTTATTTGCTTGGCTGTGCAAATAGGATGTTCTATGGTCCTGGTAGTTCATATGCAATGTTTGCTGGAAGAGATGCAAGCCGAGCCTTGGCCCTGTTATCATTCAAACCTGAAGATATTAATGGAAACCTTGAAGGCCTTGGTGATGCTGAACTTCAAATTCTGCTAGACTGGGAATGCAAATTTATGGAGAAGTACGACCGAGTGGGGCAGCTTGTTCCAAAGAAAACACTAACCTAGAATATAGAAGATGCAAGTACTTGTGGGATTGAAGAAGTGCTGAAGGCAGCGAAAACAGATATGTTGCAGGAGAGTAAAGGTTTTTGAAGAATATGGAGTACAGCAAGACAGCCACCTATGACTGCAAATTCTTGCTGCTCTATCTGTACAGTCTTCAAATCAGAAAAAAATGCGATGTAAGTAGTTTGTGCTTTCTTTAGTGGACACCTCCAAAAAGTATGTGCTTATAAATTCAAATGTGTTAGACTGAATCATTTTAAAGAATTGATCACCTCATATCTAACAGTTTGCAAGCAGAAAATCCTTTGCGAGTTTCTTCAAGAAGAGGTATGTATCAGTCACTTAGATTTCATTAATAGATGAGACAATGGATCAAAACCCTCCTAAACTATCACATTTATATTAGCTTCATACTTAAATAAAGCCTAGTTTACGTTATAACTTTCCGGTACTAGACTCCCCTAAACTATCACATTTTAATGTCTAGTTTACGTTACCCCTTAAACTGTGACGTTCAGCTGCTAAATCCTCCTGCTCATTATATGCGAGTATGTAAGTGTGTTCACCCTCCCAAATAGCTTTTTTACATATTTCGTTTAGATTACTAATGGTTTTAATTACAACATAAATTCTAAATAAATAAGTTGAACTAAACAAAAACAAAAGTAAAAAGTATAAATGAATTTAAGTATCGTGAACAAAATATCCTAAACATTGAGAGGTTGAAGAGCATATCTTGATATTCACAAGTTCTTTCGTTTGGTCTCCTTTCATTATTTTGCTTAGTGCATGACTTAATTTTTATTTTTGGTTTCTCATTCGGTGTCTGAAGCCCATATTGAAGCCTCGGTTAAATTCGGATCGCGCACCGCAGGACCCATCTGGGGTGGTGCTTCCAACATAATTTTTTCATACTTAGAGCTTGAACCCAAGACCTTTGATTAAGGGTGGAACAGTCTCACCACTACATCACAATCTACGTTTGTAGTTCATGACTTCGAGCCCGATTGAATTGATTTAAAAAATAGCTTTTAAAAAGTAACTTTTCAAAGTTAAACTTAAATGACTTTTAAGTCAAAAAATAAAAAGTAGAGAGGGTTCTACTTTTGACTTATAACTTATTTTAAGTCATTTTAGATTTATTTTAAAACTTATTAAACACCCTTAAAAATCAAAAATAACTTAAAAATAGATTAGATCAATTTTTAAACCAATTCAACCAAGCTCTTAAGTAGTCATTACAAAAGCCACCTAGTTGACATTGTTTTTGCCCCTCAGATGCCTCTAAGGAGGTGGTTACACGCACTTTGTAATCTGTCAAACCAAGAGGGTTTTAGCACCTGAAATATATAAATCAAGGGGTAACATAAATTATGCATAATTTAAGTATGAATGAAGCTAATAAAAATGTGATAGTTTAGGGGCTTAAATATTTAAAGGGGTAAATTAGACAAAATGTTCATTAGATAAATTTCTTACATAAAAAATACTCCACTTAAAAAATTAAGTGTTGTAAATCAATTAATGAATGTCCATTGTACCTTTTTTATGTCTATAAAAGACATTGTAACTTATATAGAAAAACACACAAAAATAAGAAAGACAAAAGTTTTCTACTTTGTCTCTCTACTACATTCTTTCCTTCTTTTTTTGAGAATTGGTAAACATTACTACATTCTTCCCTTCTTGGTTGTTATTAGTTTAATTTTAGTACTCAGTCTTTATTTTATAACACGTTATCAGCACGAGACTCTGTCATCTCAAAGTTTGAAGACTAAATTTGAAGGCTAAGGTATTATTATTTTTCTTCTCTTTATTATGGTTAATCTTACTAAACTTGAGTTCGTTGCCCTTCATAGTTCGGGCAAGAACTACCTTTCATGGATACTGGATGTTGAAATCCATTTGGATGCAATGGGTCTTGAAGACACCATTAAAATTGAAAATAAAACATCAAAATAAGACTATACTAAAGCAATGATATTCTTACGTCATCATATTGACGAAATTTTAAAAATTGAATATCTACAGTCAAGGATGCACTCATTCTGTGAAATAATCTAAATGAAAGATATGACCATTTGAAGATGATCATTCATCCAAAGGCACGATATGATTGGATGCATTTAAGGTTACAAGATTTTAAGTCTATTCATGAGTACAATTCTGTCATGTTCAAATTACTTCTCAATTGAAACTATGTGGAGATACGGTTAGTGATGTTGATATGATGGAAAAACCGTTCTCCACCTTTCATGCCTCGAATGTGCTTCTACAACAACAAAATCGAGAAAAGGGTTTCAAGAATTATTCTGAACTTATTTCTCATCTTCTTGTGGCTGAACAAAATAATGATTTGTTAATGAAAAATCACGAGAATCGTTATGCTGGATATACACCATTTCCTGAAGTGAATGAGATGTACACCCACCACACTAGGCGTGGAAGAGGTCGTGGACCTGGACATGGATGTGGTCGTAATTATGACCAAGAGCGAAATCTTTTTCCTGGTGTAAATCATTCACCAAAGAAAAATCACTATAAAAAGGGAAAAGGAAAAGATGAGAAACATGAAGCAGTTAAAACAAATTGTTTTTGATGTGGTGGAAAAGGTCATTATGCACGTGATTGTCGTACTCCTAAACACTTGGTTGAGCTTTACCAAGCATCACTAAGAAAAAATGATAAAAATCTTGAAGCTAATTTTATCAGTGATCATGTTGACATCACACACTTGGATGTAGCAGATTTCTTCACACTCCCTGAAGGAAAAATAAATCACTTGATTGGTGATGATTCTGTGGATATGGAAGAATAATCATGGTTGATATTTGCTAATAATAATGTTATTAATATTTATTGTTTTGTACTAGTCATAATATGGGAAGTAAATAATTAAAGTACTCATGTTTATCCATATATATTCATTGAGTCCCTTTTAAAACATCAATGGAAATCTGAGTTGGAATTTTCTAATGATTTGAATATGAATTGGAATATATTACAATAATGTTTTCTTCTTATCATTTTGTGACTATAAAAGGAAATATATAAAGTTATATTTAAAATAAAAGTAGATGCACTATCTAAATAAAGTAAGTGGAAACAACAACTTTTTCTTTTGTCACTGAAATGTTCTTTCAAGAAATTAAATAATTATATTAATACTTATTTTAGACATGTTAAACTAGACTAAAGTTTAGTGTTAAAGGTTTGGGTGATAAAGATCTTATGCATTATTAGTATATGATCATTATAATGATTCAAATGTCATTTTAACACTTTCATTATTTCTTATATTTCATAAATTATTTAATAGAAGATAATTAATGATTTAATATAAATTTATTTCATTACTTTTGAAGATATGGATAATTCTCCAAGCAAATTATCAAATTATGAAGACATTTGCTTGATTGATTCTGCTACAACACATACGATATTCAAAAATGAGAAATATTTTTCTCATTTAAATATAGACAATATGAATGTTACTACGATATCTGGTAGTGCTAATTTGATCAAGGTCTTCAGAAGAACCATTATAATTTTTCCTAAGGAAACTAAACTCATAATAAATAATGATATGTTTTCTCCTCAGTCTCGGAGAAACTTATTGAGTTTCAAAGATATTCGTGAAAATGGTTATCATATCAAGACAATTGATAAAAATGAATCTTGAATATCTTGGTATAACCAAAAATGTCTCCGGGCAGACATATATTGTAGAAAAATTCACAACCTTATCTTCTCGATTGTATTGGACAAAAATTAGTGCAATTGAGGCACATTCTATAGTAAATTGAGGGTTTACTAATTTCGATATCTTCGTACTTTGGCATGATCATTTGGGACATCCTGGGTCTATAATGATGAGATAAATTATAAAAAATTTAAATGGGCATCCATTAAAGAATTTGAAGATTCTGTTAAATGGTGAATTTTCTTGTATTGCATGTTATCAAGGCAAGTTAATTGTGAGACCATCACCAACAAAAGTCAATATTGAGTCCCCGTACATTCTTGGAACGTATACATGAGGACATTTGTGGATCTATTCACCCACCAAGTGGCCCATTTAGATATTTTATGGTATTTATAGATGCTTCTTCTAAATGGTCTCATGTGTGCCTAATGTCATCTCGCAACTTGACATTTACGAAATTGTTGGCACAAATAATACGATTACGAGTACAATTTCATGATAATCAGATTATGTCCATTCGCCTTGATAACGTTGCAGAGTTTTCATCCCTAACATTTAATGATTATTGTATATCGATTGGGATAAGAGTTGAACATACAATATTGATTGGGATAAGAGTTGAACAAACAATATCGATTGGGATAAGAGTTGAACATCTTGTAGCTCATGTTCACACTCAAAATGGTATGGCTGAGTCATTAATTAAACGACTGCAGTTGATAGCAAGATCATTACTTATGAAAACTAAGCTGCCAACTTCTGTGTGGGGTCATGCAATTTTGCATGACCACTTATTCGTCTCAGACCGACAAATTATCATAAATTTTTCTCATTGCAATTGATTTTGGGTCAACAACCCAATATATCTCATCTAAGAATTGTTGGATGTGTTGTATGTGCCGGTAGCACTATCACATCGCACTAAGATGAGCCCCTAAAGAAGGTTAGGAATATATATTGGGTTTGATTCACCCTCCATTATTCGCTACCTTGAACCACTAACTGAAGATATGTTCACAATCCGATTCACAGATTGTCGATTTGATGAGACACTTTTCCCAAAATTAGGGTGAGAAAATAGTGAAATTAAAGGAGAAATTTTGTGAAAAAATTCATCATTGTCTCATCTTGATTCTCGTACTTTCATTTGTGAGCAAGAAGTACATAAGATTATTTATTTGGAGAAAATTGCAAATCAAATACCAAACGCATTTACAGATTTGAAAAGGATTACTAAATCACATATTCCTGCAAAGAATGTCCCTATTCGAATTGATGTCCCTGTAGGACCATCTACTACTGTCATAACTAACGAGTCAAAAGCACGCCTGAAGCGTGGTAGAACATTAGGTTCAAAGGATCAAAACCATAGAAAAAGAAAATTAAAAGGTCATGTTATAAAAATAAAAACTGAGTACTAAAATTAAACTAATAACAACTAAGAAGGGAAGAATGTAGTAGAGAGATAAAATAGGAAACTTTTGTCTTTCTTATTTTTGTGTGTTTTTCTATATAAGTTACAATGTCTTTTATAGGCATAAAAAATGTACAATTGACATTCATTAATTCATTTACAACACCCCCCCTTAGATGACCATGTAAAATAAAATTCTTAGTGAAGTAACAAGTATAAATAGTTGTTCCTAATACGCATTACTTGCTGCCTCATTAAAAACCTTGTCAGGAAAACTAGTGAAATAAAACCTTGATTAAGGAAAAAAGAGTACAACGTGTATTTTACTCCCTCTGATGAAAACCACGATTCAGTTGTCCAAGTTTTCTCATTCCAATCCTGTATACCATTTTCTCGAAAGTTGCGGTTGACGAAGACTTAGTGAATAAATCACCCACATTATCACTCGAACGAATCTGATGTACGTTGATATCACCATTCTTCTGGAGCTCATGTGTGTAGAAAACTTTGGTGAAATGTGATTTGTTCTATCTCCTTTTATGAATCATCCCCTGAGTTGTGTTATGCATGCTGCATTATCCTCATATAAAATTATGGGTACTTTGTCGCATTTCAAACCACATATTTCTCAAATAAGGTGTATTATGGACCTTAACCACACACATTCTCGGCTTGCTTCATGAATAACTATTATCTCAGCATGATTTGATGAAGTGGCCACGAGACTGTTTCGTAGATCTCTAAGAAATGGTAGTATCCCCACATGTGAATACGTAATCTGTTTGAGATCGAGCTTTATGTGGGTAAGATACATATCATGCATCATCATAACTAACAAGGTCTGGACTACAATCATTAGAATAGAATAAGCCCATATCGATAGTCCCTTTTAGATACTGCAATATGTGTTTGATCCCATTCCAATGTCTTCTAGTAGGAACATAATTATATCTTGCTAACAAATTAACTGAAAAGGTTATATCAAGCCTTGTAGTGTTAGCAAGATACATTAGTGCACCAATTGCACTGAGATATGGTACTTCATGACCAAGAATTTCCTCATTCTTTTTCTTGAGGTCGAAATGGATCTTTATTCACATCAAGTGATCGAACAACCATTGGAGTACTTAATGGATGTGATTCATCCTTATAAAATCTTTTCAACACCTTTTCTGTGTATGCAGATTGATGAACAAAAATACCATTTGTCAATTGCTCTATTTGCAAACCAAGACATAATTTTGTCCTTCCGAGATCTTCCATCTCAAATTCGTTCTTTAAATAATCGATTGCCCTATGAAGTTCCATTGGAGTTCCAATAAGGTTTATGTCATCAACATAACAACAAGTACAACAAACTCTGATATTGTTTTTTTTATAAACAGACATGGGCAAATCACATCATTTATATAACCTTCCTTAGATAAATACTCACTAAGATGGCTAAACCACATGCGTTCAGATTGCTTCAAACCATACAATGATCTTTGCAATCTAATTGAGTACATTTCCCGAGACTTTGAACTGTATGCTTTGGGCATTTTGAATCCTTTAGGAATTTTCATGTATATCTCATTATCAGGTGATCCATAAAGGTAGGCTATAACCATATCCATCAAATGCATTTCAAGCCTCTCA
The DNA here is from genome assembly GCA_029582685.1 of Solanum piurae. Lineage (NCBI taxonomy): Eukaryota > Viridiplantae > Streptophyta > Magnoliopsida > Solanales > Solanaceae > Solanum > Solanum piurae. The sequence continues at coordinate 58,087 of JAJOOO010007540.1, forward strand.
TGGATCGTGAAACTAATGAGATACTGCAATGTTATTGCATCCATAACGGGTGAGTATGTCTCTTCATAATTGATGCTAGGCCTTTGAGAAAATCCTTGTGCAACAAGACGTGCTTTGTACCTTTGTATTTCATTTTTCTCATTCATTTTCCGCATAAAAATTCATTTATAGCCAACAGATTTAACACCATTAGGTGTTTGTACTATAGGCCCAAAAACTTCGCGCTTGACAAGTAAATTCAATTCTGATTGAATTGCTTCTTGCCATTTTGGCCAATCATTTCTTTCTCGACATTCTACAACAGATTGAGGTTCAAGATCCTCACTATTTTGCATAATTTTTTATGCAACATTGTATGCAAAAACATAATCCACCGCTATTTTTGATCGATTTAGATTTGTTTCATCATCACTTGATTTTATGGATAGTTCATTATTTTCTTGAGTTTCAAGTTCATTGATCCCTTCAAGGATACCAGAATTACTCACATCTTGACTTTCTATACGAGGTTTTTTCATAGTTACATTTTGACCTTTTAATTATTTTTTTCTAGGGTTTTGATCCTTTGAACCTAATGGTCTACCACACTTTCGGCGTGCTTTTGACTCATTAGCTATGACACTAGTAAATGGTACGAAAGGGACATCAATTCGAATTGGAACATTATTTGCAGGGATATGTGATTTAGTAATCCTTTTCAAATCTGTAAATGTGTCTGACATTTGATTTGCAATTTTCTGCAAATGAATGATCTTCTGTACTTCTTGCTCACAAATGGAAGTAATGAGGATCAAAATGAGACAATAATGGATTTTTCCACAAAATTTCTCCTTTAATTTCACTATTTTCTCCCCCCTAATTTTGGGAAAAGTGTCTCATCAAATCGACAATCTGCGAATCAGACTATGAACATATCTCCAGTTAGTGATTCAAGCTAGAGAATAATGGAGGGTGATTCAAACCCGATATATATTCCTAACCTTCTTTGGGGACATCTTAGTGCGATGTGGTGGTGCTACCGACACTTATACAGTGCATTCAAAAATTCTTAGATGAGATATATTGAGTTGTTGACCCAAAATCAATTGCAATGGGGAAAACTTATGATAATTTATCGGTCTGAGACGAATAAGTGTTGCAGCATGCAAAATTGCATGACCCCACACAAAAGTTGACAACTTAATTTTCATAAATAATGGTCTTGCTATCAACTGTAGTCGTTTAATTAATGACTCAGCTAGACCATTTTGAGTGTGAACATGAGCTATAGGATGTTCAACTCTTATCCCAATCGATACAATAATCATTAAATGTTTGGGATGAAAACTCTACAACGTTATCAAGGCGAATGGACTTAATCTAATTATCAGGAAACTGTGTCCGTAATTGTATTATTTGTGCCAACAATTTTGTAAATGCCAAGTTGCGAGATGACAATAGGCACACATGAGACCATTTAAAAGAAGCATTTATAAGGACCGTAAAATATCTAAATGGCCCACTTGGTGGGTGAATAGGTCCAGAAATGTCCCCATGCATACGTTCCAAGAACGCAGGGGACTCAATATTGACTTTTGTTGGTGATGGTCTCACAATTAACTTGCCTTGATAAGGTGCATTACAAGAAAATTCACCATTTAAAAGAATCTTCAAATTCTTTAATGGATGTCCATTTGAATTTTCTATAATTCGTCTCATCATTATAGACCCAAGATGTCCCAAACGATCATGCCAAAGTACGAATGTATCAGAATTAGTAAACCCCCAATTTACTAAAGAATATGCTTCAATTGCACTAATTTTTGTCTAATACAATCCAGAAGATAAGGCTCTAAATTGTTTAGAACATATGTCTGCCCGGAGACATTTTTGGTTATACTAAGATATTCAAGATTCATTTCATCAATTGTCTTGATATGATAACCATTTTTTCGAATATCTTTGAAATTCAATAAGTTTCTCCGAGACTGAGGAGAAAACATAGCATTATTTATTATGAGTTTAGTTCCCTTGGGCAAAATTATAATGGCTCTTCCGAAGTCCTTGATCAAATTAGCACTACCAGATATCGTAGTAACATTTATATTGCCCATACTTAAATGAGAAAATATATATCATGTGTGACTGTGTGTTGTACCAGAATCAATCAAGCAAATGTCTTCATAATTTGATAATTTGCTTAGGGAATTATCCATATATTCAAAAGTAATGAAATAAATTTATATTAAATCATT